>CM031240.1:314494138-314578944 GCA_018340775.1 Taxus wallichiana var. yunnanensis | reverse complement strand
GAAGGATTTACAACCAACCAATGTACCAAGGAAACAACAAGAATGTGTGCAACCCTGCAATATTTGAACTTCAGAGCGGAATGAGGATGTAAGTTTTCAAAACAACTAGGGGAGTTATTTTAGACAATATTTTGGTAAAATTTGGGTCCATCTCACTGTTATATGAAGGATATCATTAGCCCTAGAAGCATTCATCATAGGCATGGAGTCCGCTGGAAACTTCAATATAACTTCAATAACTTCAATAATATCCCCAAAGTCACTTGAAGCACCTGTGTCGAACTCGTATTGAACCATTGTTGAAACCTGATAGAAGCTATGGGAATATTCTTGGACAAATTGACATTCTTAAAGCAAAAAAATAGCGCGTGCACAAGGAGCGTGCGATAAGAAAGAACTATGTACAAATAGAACAATGTGCGCACATTACACTTGGAGGAATTAAAACTACTCTAATATATATAATGATGCAAAAAAACTAATGGAAGTGTTTGAGATAAATATTGTTGATGGGATTGGTAGCAACATTTCTCCATCAAGGTGAGACAACTCAAAAGAGTTAGCCTCCTTGCAAGAACTAATAGTGTATGGGTCACTCCACAGTGCATCAAAATTTAAATGATGCCCCCGCTTTGGCTCACAAGATCCCATTTTAAGACCAAGTTACAAAATTTGAAATCTTAAGGCCTAACCTTTCTACCAAACCATTTCTTTGTCTATTGTTGATACTATTCTAGTTGGATCATGGCAGAGTTTCTCAATTCTTAAATTTAAACCAGCTCTACCATTTTGATTTCTCTAAGTCTCGCACCCTCAAACTCTTAAGCTGTTGGGTAATTTCTAATGAAGGAAATTCAAAAGATAAAGGAATTCTATCTTCCTTTCCATAAATAATTTTGTAGGGTGAAGTACTTGTTACCTTTTTCACCATGATTCTATACACCCAGAGCGTGCGTGACACCTTCATGCGCCACTGCCTTTGGTTGATATTTGGTGTCCGCTTTATGATTCGATCGAGTTCTTATTGGTAGACTCAACTAAGCCATTACCCAGGTGTAACAGTTAGAAGAATTCTTCAAGTAAATTTCAAGGCTATATGCCCAATCAGAAATCTTAGTACTAAGGAAGGATTTTGCATTATAAAAATAATGTTCCAAGGAATGCTAAACCTAGTTACAATGTCCTTGAGAAATTCAAGGATGACTAACTCAACGGACTCCTTGAGTGCAACAACTTCTATCCATATGGTGAAGTAGTTTGTAGTTATCAACACCCACTAGTGCCCAACACTTGAGGAAGGACTAAACATGCATATGAAGTCAAAACCCCATTGCGAAAATTTTTATCTGCTTGGATTGGTCGGGAGGAAGTGCTCCGATTTGTTATTTCCGTAAAGAAAGTGCATTTTTGCATTTCACGACCCACCGGAGGCGCATCTGCGAACATGGTAGGCCAAAAGTATCCTTCTTTGATGATCTTCATCATTTTTCTTTGGCAAAGAAGTGTCCACCAGAGAATTCATCATGAAATTATTCTAACACTTTGTCAAATTGTGTGTCATCAATACGTCTCAACAAAGACACCATCGTGTTTTTTTGAATACAACGCCATTAATCGACACATATGAAATATACTACAGCCTCGAGATGTCATCTCTTTGCATTATTCAAACTAGGAGGGTATGCACCATAGGAAAGGAATGTGACCATGTCCTTCACATAGGTGCACGCGTTAGGATCTTCACTCTACCGAGATCCAAAGCAAGCGGGAGATTTTAACTACAAACAATGAAGTATCAAGTTCAAATTGCGCGTCTTGAGCAAGTTTTTACAAAGTGTTTTTCCTTTAATCAACTTAGTGGATTTGATATTCAAATCATACTCCATGATTTTGGTCACCCATCTTGCTCTTTTCTCACTGATTTCTACTCCCATGATGAAGTCCCTTACACTGAGTGCAAAACTAACACCTTGATGTGATTTGTGGTGAGCATACTTTTGAACTTCTTTAGCATGTGCATGATGGCGAATAATTTTTTCTCCATGTGAGTGTATTTTAACTCATAATCCTTGAGTTGTCGACTTAAAAATCCACTAGCCACTCAGGTTCTTGTTCATTTTCTTTTGTCAAGACAACAGAAACACTCGCATTAGCTCCATAAGCATAAAGGATGAAATCTTTTGAATAATCCAGATCGATGAGTGGTCGTGTGCAAGAAATTTCTTACTTGATTTTGTTGAAGCTTTATTTTCCTTTTGTTGTCCACTTGAAGACTATGTTTTCTTAAGCATCAAGGTGATGGGCCTAACCATTCCTGCAAAGTTACTAATGAATCTCCTAACAAATTTATTTTTCCTAGGAAAGACTGCAAGGCTTTCTTGTGCGCTAGCAAGGAAAGAGCAAAGATGGCGAAACGTGCTTAGGATAAATAGCAATAAATTCCTTGGAGACAACATGGCCCAAAACCTTTCCCTATGCCACAAAAAGTTGCACTTCTTAGGGTTAAGAGATACCCCAAATTCTTTGCATCTCTCAAATAAATTTTCCAGATGCGTCATGTGATATACACCATGCTTTGAGAAAATGGTTATGTCATATAGGTAAACCAGGATGAACTCATTAATATATCCTTTGAAGGCAATGTCCATGGCCCTCACGCCTACATTTAACAAACCAAAGGGAATCTTCTGATATGCATATGTTCCCTATTTGGTTGTAAATGTCATTTTGAATTGATCCTCTTCCTTGACCATGATCTGATTAAAACCAGAATAGCCATCCAACATGGAAAATATTTGCACACCAACCACAATCTACAGAATATACTCCATAGAAGGAAAAGGATAATGATCCTTTAAGGATGCCTTATTCAAATCTATGAAATTGATGCAGAGTCTAATTTCATCGTTCTTTTTATGCACTAGAACAAGATTCATGACCTAAGTAAAGTATTTTATAGGAAATATTATCTTCGCCTCAATGAGTTTAGACAATTATTTCCTCGTGAAGCGATTTATCTTCAAATTTCTTGACCTTTGTTTTTTTATGATGGGATTGATACTAGGATCAAGGTTAATGGAGTGTTGAGAAACATTTGGATCAAATCCTTTGAGGTCTTCATACTCCCATAAGAAGATATCACTATATTTTTGACAAATAGAAACGAAGGCTTGCTTTTCAACACTGCGCAATTTTCTCCACACAGAAACTCTTTGTCACACATAATAGTGACTAGAGTACATTTTTCTTGAGTTGTGTGTGTATTCTTTTCTTTTCCCTTAAACTCATCATCAGGGATAAAAAAATTCTCTAAGGTGACTAGCCCTTTAAGCACATTGTTTGTCTTTAGCTAGATCACATGGTCACCATAGTTGTCGGAGTAAGTGAGCTTGCATGCTTGAAGAGAACTCGACTTCATTCTAAATGAACTTAATAATCTACGCATTGTTTTCAAACATTTACAGATGGTATCATTATTTGGAATAGATGGCTTGATCACCATCTTGATGCGTTGCGTGCTACCTCAAATGAAATCCTCAAGTAAGTGAGCTGTGAATCTAGCATGTCGATTTGGTATGCTTCCTTATTCATATTTCTTGGCACCACCTGCAGGTTCACAACATCAAAACCCTCTAAGAGGTCCCAAAATCTGTGTTTATAATATTTGAGAAGATTATTCTTTGTTGCGCACTTATCGCGTGACTGGTGGATAACCAACTCAGTGTCCCTAAAGATTTCTAAAGGTGCCTTGACCTTTTTCTTTTTAATAATGAGAAGACCATGCACAAACGCTTCATATTATGCTACATTGTTGTAGCATGAAAAATTGCATCTTGTGCACGGAGAAGAATTTTATTCTTGGGAGAAATGAGAACAACACACATTCCTGCACCATTTCTTCTTCTAGAGCCATCAAAGTATAACTTCCACAATCCAGAATTTTCTTTATTTTGCTTGAGTGCGTGTGAAAGCACAACTTCTTCTTCAAGGATACTAATAAGTACGAAGACCAGTTTCAAAAGCTTTAAGGGATTCATCATAAGGATCAAATTCATAGTGCTTGTTTTCCCATTCATCTAATAATAGATCAAGTATGGGGAGGAATAGGTTTCTCTATTGAAACTGAATCTTGTTCTTGGCCTTCTTGGATTAGGCAATTAGCTTGGAGAGGTGATGGGTCATATGACTCAACATGATATGAAAATATGGGCTCAAATTTTATGGTAAACTGGGTACCATACCTTGTTCTAAGTAACATATGATAACAATCAAAATACAAGTAGCTACCCACTTTGGTAGTGAAGTCTCTTAATAGACAAAGGTCAAACAAATGAGGTAGGTCAATGACTGACACATCTTGAGTTATTGTTAGACTTGGATATGCATGAAGGGTTAACTCAAGATCCTCGATGACTCCTAGAGTCGTAACAGTTGAGCCATCAAGTTGTAAGACTCCTTTGGACATGGGGATATACTTGATACCTAGGACATCAAAAATTTCTTTGGCATAACAAAAGTACTAGCACCTAAGTCAATCATACAATTGTGCACAAGGTGTTTAACTACTATCAAATACATATAAAAGGGTGGGTTTTAACAACTTTACTTACTTGTTTCTCCTCGCTTGACAAATATTTATAGTAGTATGAGATCTTTGGATTATTGGATCGGTGCGTAGGAGTTGTGTCGAGCTTCATGCAACAGGTCATGTTGAGATGGAATGACTAGGGAATCCCACATTATGACATTTACATTTGTATTCTTCATCTAGTCCATAATGTTGAATGGAAGGACCAAAGGCTTTTACATTTGAAGAAAAATAGCATCTTTTCTTGATTGCTCAGTGTAGAGGCGGGGCCTTTTCTTGCGTAGAGGCTTGGCCTACCAAAAGAGGAGAAAGCATCATTTTGTTGAAGCACTAAAAGGAACCTCGCATGTAGAAACTTGTGTGCGTAACTGTTGGTATGATTTGTATTTGCATCCTTCTACTTTTAGAGATCACTCTAACTGGTAGAAGTGGAGGGTTATATGTCTGAGTCTATAATTCTCTTCTTGTATCTTTTATTGTTAGTAATCTGGTCATATGGCCTATTTTTGCTATCTCTGCAACTTGATCGATTGCATAAAATTATTCGACACCGAAGAACATAAGGTTAGCCTCGGGAACTACTTTTGGAATTTCTTGATTTTCAAGTTCATGCACGTTTTTGGATGGATCATAGTTTAAGCATCTTGAATCATGTAATCTTGTGTTCGCAAGGCATTGCACAAACTATACTAGCTATGGGGTATATTACGGTGAAATTACCATTCGACTCTCACACCATATTGTTTTAAACTAAAACAAGTGCTTGACTTGAAACCAGGCACCTTTGGAAGAGGTTGTGTAGGAGGAATTATTTGCAATGGGAGGTGTGCATTAGCATGCCATCTATAATTATGTTGGCTCTGCCCATATCTATGATTTTGATGCTGATTTCTAAAGATTTGATGGCCTTGATTTCTAAGTTTTTCAATGTGTTTCTTGCTTTCATGAAAAATTGGATTACAAATAAGTTTGGGAACACCTTCATTGTCAACATACAAGGTGGTTGGTTTGTCCTATGGTATTCCAAGTCCTTCAAGTATGTGACGTAGCCATATCGTTTCACAAACAGCTTCACTTGCAGAACAATACTCGACTTATGTATAAGAGCGAGAAACAAAGTGTTGTTTCTTGCTTCCCCATGATATTGGTCTAGATCCCATAAAGAACACAAACCCTAAAGTGGATTTTCTTTCATCAATATTACTGCATGATCTGAATCGAATATCCTGATAAGAATAATTTGTCATTCTTCTTGTATTCTAGACCAAGATCCATTGTTCCCTTAAGATATCTCAAGATGCGCCTTGCTGCCTTCCAATGACAAACTTTGGGTTCCTGCATGAACCTGGATAGATAGCTCACTACAAATCTGATATTTGGTCTAGTGTAGGTCAGGTAAATGAGACTCCCAATCAATTGCGATAGAGAGTGACATTTACCATAGGAGATGGATCTGAATGAGATAAGCATGTCTGTTCTCCATAGGTGTAGGAATAGGTGTGAAATCCATCATCCTGAATTTCTCAATCATTGTCTTTGTATATTTCAACTGAGAAAAAAATATGTTATTATCTTTCTATCATACTTCCAATCCAAGACAATAATGCATCATCCTGAGATCATTCATGTCGAAGCGATTGTTTAAGATCTTTCTTTTTGCATCAATCGTCCTCACTAAACTTCCAGTGATGACTAGGTCATCAACATAGACACCGATAATCACAATCTCCCCCTTGATTTTTGAGGTAAAGATTGGGATCGTATGGATTTCTAACAAATCCATGTTGTACGAGATGCTCATCAATTTTTATGTACCATGCATGGGGTTCCTATTTAAGGCCATACAGAGATTTATGGAGTCTACATACCTTTGCTTCTTAACCAGGTACAACATATCCCTCAGGTTGAGTCATATAGACTTCTTCTTGTAAATATTTGTTTAGGAAGGCACTTTTTACGTCCATCTGATGGACTTTCCAACAAAATTGTGTAACTAGAGTAAAGATAATTTTGATCATTTTGATCTTAGATGTGGGAGAAAATGTCTCCTCGTAGTCAATGCCTTATTTTTGTGCATACCCCTTTACTACTAGTATCGATTTATACTTGTCTATTGTCCCATTTGCTTTGTACTTTATTTTGAATATCCATCGCATTTATACTTGTCTATTGTCCCATTTGCTTTGTACTTTATTTTGAATATCCATCTGCATCTAATGGGTTTCTTCCCTGGTGGAAGATCGACAAGCTGTCAAGTGTTTTTTTCATCACTAAGTTGTATTCAACATCCATGGAATCTTTCCAAGCTTTTGACTATAGGGCTTCTTGGACTGTAGAGGGCTCATCAGATTCAATAACTCTACTCATCAAAGCAAAGTTCACTTCTTATCTTGCTTTATTACAAGTCTGTGGTCCAGGGGTGGATGTATCCGGTGGAGCATCCATTCTTGCATCTTGTAACATGCTAGTATACCACTTGGGCATACGTTGAGCTGTTCCCATGGGTCTTGGTTCTATCTTACCATCACCATCATCCTCATCATCTGTGGGAACATCAAATTCCGTTTTTATAATTGGTGAAGTATCTACATCAGGTGAGTCTGGAGAAGGAGTCTCTGCTTCCTTCTTGTCAAAGAACTCAACATCTCTTCTAGTGTAAACTTTCTTGATCTTTGGATCCATCAATCTGTACCCAAGAGTCTCTTCACTATACCCAATAAATATGAGATTTTGTGATTTCATATCTAATTTCTTTCTTTTCTGCTTGGGTATATGTATACTTTCTTTGCACCCGAATACTATGAGGTGTACAACATATGGCTTCCTTTTTTACCATGCTTCTTGTGGTGTTACTCAATCAAGAGTGCTGTGGGCACTCTGTTCAAAAAATGCATTGTTGTCTTTGTTTCTTCTGCTTTCAGAATGTACTTGCTAGTTCAAAATCATCGATCATGCATTGCACATTTCCATTATAGTATGATTTCTTCTCTCAACAACACCATTTTGTTGCGGTGTGTGTGGAGGCATTTTTCGATGAATTTTATGAGCTTGAAGGTAGGATTTGAACTCATCAGTGGTAAATTCCCCCTCGATCTGAGAAGAGATTTTTGATGTGACAACCAATTTTGTTCTCAACAACCACTTTAAATTTCTTGAAGGTTTCAAAAGCTTCACTTTTCTTGCGAAGATAGTATATCCACATTTTCCTTGAATAATCATCAACACAAAGCATGAAGTATTGGAACCCAAAATGACTTGGTTGCATTGGACCACAAAGATCGGTATGAACCAGGTCAAGCTTACCATGAGCTTGATACATACTCTTTATGGAATGAAGCTCTGTGTTGTTTTCTGCAAGGTAATGAGGACATTTATCTGTATCCTTCTGAAGAGATGGTAAACCATTTACCATATTGTGCCAGTGAAGTGTCTCGAGATACTTGAAACTTATATGACCAAGTCTCTAATGCCACAACATGTGCAGAGGTAGAGTTCTTAGCCATAAGTGCTTGATCATCTTTGTGGAAAAAAATCAAGTTGGAACATGCATCCCACATTGGAGGATTTTACAACTATTTTTGAGCCTCATGATTTGTCTTGAATTAAACACATTTTCTTGTCGGAATGACTATCAAAGTCAATTTTCAAGTTGTGATTTAGGAGTTGACTGACTGAAAACAAATTTTTAGTCAACCCAGGACATATAATACATCTAATAATCTATAGTTTCGTGAACCAAGAGGTAGAGAAATGTTCCCAATCCCCTATATTGTGTATGAAGAATCATCACCTAACGAAACATGGTTTTTGAAGGTGTGTCCCTCATTGAATTAAACTAGTCTTTGTGGCTGGTCATGTGTCGAGTGGCTCCTGAATCAACATACCAGACATCACTAGATGACATGGAGGGTTCACTTGATTGAGAAGTGTACAAGTAGTCTTTAGTATCTAAATGTTCTTCTTGCTCAACAATATTGCCTTGCTGATGGGGTCTTCTTTTCCAGTTCCCCTTTTTCTGCCCTTGATTGTAGTTAGAATGTCCCTTGTGAGATTGCTGGTGTTGAGGTCCAGAGTTGCTTGATGAACCTTTCTTGTAAGTATTATACCAACAATCTTTCAATTCATGTCCTCTTTTCTGATTGGACATTTCTTCTTTTGTTGCTTATCCCCTTGTTGATTCTGATTCTGATATTGGGGTTTTTGATAGGAATTAGGTTTTCCTTTCCCTTTTCCTTTCCATTTTTGATGAGAAGAAAGTTCCTGCTCCTCTTCATCATCCTTATTATATAGGGCTTCCTCTTGTTGCAGTAGATTTACCAATTTGTCAAAACTAACTGTCGTATCTAACAAGTTTAGGGTTGTCACAAAAATGTGGTATGAAGAAGGAGGGCTCTCAGAACAATGGGAACGAGAGCGTCATCAATGACCTCCTCTCCTAGGGATAGAAGTGAAGCCCTCAACTCTGTAACTCTTCTCAAGAAAGCTTCTATTTTCTCATTTTGCTTAAACTTCAATGTGTGTAACTAACTCTGCAAATTCAGAATGACATTCTTATTTTTGGCCTCGTATACCATGCTTAACTTATCCCACGCTTCTTTAGTTGTTTTGGCATCTCGAATGTGGGGTTGCACATCATCGAACACTCCAAACAAGATGATGAGCTTGGCCTTCTGATATGATCTATCAAATTATCATTGTTGTGTTGTATTAGTAGTTGATCTGGTCAGAGTACCATTCACAACAGGCCAGATCTCTTCAAACTCAAGCTATGTCTTGATTTTTGTCTTCCATGTAGCATAGTTGTTTCCTCTAAGTAGTTTTGAATCTAGAAGAAAGAATTTGGGGGCATTGGTGCCCATTTTGTAGAATTCACTAACAGGGTTAGGCTCTTATCACTCCAGGTATAAGGTCTCCCAATCTATATACCGTCAGTCCAATATACCGAACCTTTCTATATATGCGCCCTTCGATATACCCATCGGTACGTGGAAGAAGCTCGCCCTTTCTATATATCTGGCAAGACGTGAAAGAGTTGTTAACGCGTACATGAAATAATTCTATGTGTGGTACCAAGCGATCAAGATGAAAGGGTCATGTGATTATTGACATTGGCTCAAAGAAATATCCTCATACGCGCGCATAACTTCACTATATACTCGGATAATTTATCATCTGATTTAATTCGATGCAATCATTCATAGACGGATGGGATGGCTCATAGTGTGTGCATTGTGTCCTTATTACTCCCTGTTGATTTAAAGGGTTGATGCCTAGATGATGTTGTTGTAGTTATATTAGGTGTTAAGTGTAGTAGTAGTCATAATGACTTTACCTATAAGTGCTTCCCAGAGGCACTATTTATACCGAACATTGTGAATGAGATCTAGGATCTCATGAGTGTTTTAGAACCAAATTTCACTATTTTTTATTACAATTCTCTGCCATTTTTTGAGCAATTACAATGTTTGCGGTTGACTATGGCAACCTACAAATTAGTATAATACACTAAAGTATATAATTACATTCAAAAAATTTGAAAAATTGAATGGCAAGCAATTGTTTTTTTTTTTGGGGCCTTGGTGGCCTCTGGAGCCCAATACAGATTTGTGAGAAAAAAAAACCATAAAAAAATGGCTCAAAATTCTATTTTCAGCTACCCCTCCTTTGGAAAAAATTGTCCAGAATAAAAAATTGAGCAATTTTGGAGAAGAATTTTTTTGACCCTTTGTAGGGTTTTTCTGCTATTTTTAGTGATGACTTTAGTTATAAATAAGGCTTTAGTAGAGGTTTTTATGTTATTTATGCCTCTAAAGGTGGCGGTTTTTCCAAATTTTCCACTAAATTTTAAAAAGGTTTGAAAAGGTATGTTGGGGGTGGGGGTTAAACCCCAAACCTTATCCACCCAAGTCTTTCCACTTAACCACAATGGCACTTGATGCGCTTGGGTAAGAAATTGAAGCAATTTGTATATAAAGTAAACAAAACATGACTTACCTGGTAACACCGACGTGGCACCGTGATGGAGATCCACGTGGATGCTAAGGTGGAGGAGGGCGGTTCTAGGTTTTTCACATTTTACGGATCGAAGCTTATCTCCTTTGTTATCCTCCTTCGTTATTTTATTTGCCTCTGTCATTTTTACAATGCATTTCCACCATTTTTATTGACTTTGAAAGTGCGGGTTGTAGGTTGCTCTCAACCTTTTTGAAATGCCTTTGTTCTTTTTATGTTTTGTTTGTTTTTGTTTGATTGCAAGGTCGTGGTAAGTCGTTTGGAGGAATTTGATCGTTGTTTTCCGTATATGCTTTGTTGTAGATCCTGTTTAGATCGGGCGGTGGTTGTGATGGCTCATCTCGGGTTGGTTGGTTACATGGCTCACCATAATGAAAATGCCCAAGCAGAATAAATATAGCTCACCTTTTAGAAGAGGGATCGGTTGAGTCTTTTGACCTTCAATCAGCGAAACACAACTTTGTCGATTGCAATATCCCTTTGACCATGCGAGATCAATTTTTTTCTCGGACCAATCAAAATTTTCCAAAACTCACCTTTACAAAACTCTATCCCATCAATGAAACAACTTGGTTACGTGGTTGGGGCTAGCTCGGTGAAGAGCTCTATGGATTCGGTGAGGCTACCTACTAATATCCCTTTCGCAAGGATCTCAATAAACTATGTGGATTATTAGCTTGTCCATGCAAATGAGTGGCTCGAGAGGAGGCTTGGTGGACAAGGGTGTCTGCACGCCAACATTGGCTTTATCCAACAATAAAACACCAATGCAACGAGCTAGCTCGGTGTGAGCTCAAGCATACAACCCGGCTGCAATGTATTTCAACTCATCTCGGTAGGGAGCTCTAGTAGGAGCTCGGTGGGTAGGACTCACTACAAAATAACAACACAGTCCTCCAAATGTAGAGGTCTGCTAACAATAGTAGAAATTATATTGCTTCTCTAACTTAGAGACGAAAACCCCTATTGGGGAAAAATATATTATTTATTTATTTATTTTTGTTGTAATTTTGTGAGTGCGAGGAATCAAATTTTCCTAGTGCAGAGGGCACCAAGGCAAAGATCAATTGTTTTACGTTTACCTGGATTTTACACAGAAGGTTGTGGGACTGCAGGGAGATCTGGGAAGTTTCTTGAGGCAACACTGGCTCTCCGATGATGCAATTTTCTTCTCCAAAACTTTTCCTTCCTCTGCAACCTTTCTCCAACCTTGTCAGGAGCTTCAACCAACTCTGGTACCAAATGTAAAACAAGGACAAAAGCCTATGATATTTTATTAATTATCAAAATCAATTTACAAAAGATGTGCTGTAATATTTATACATATTGGACAACAATATACAAACAAATAAATGGGTTGCATGGGTACAACCGTGAATCAATACAAACAATAATATTGTTAAAACAATATAACAATTCCCGTATGATTGAATAAAACAAAATAGAAGGTTATAAATAAATATAACCATATAACAATTAATTAATTAAACAAACAAACTTTGCAATAAATAATTAACCTAACAGGAACTACTGGAATTTCTTGATTTTCAGGTTTGCACGCGTTTTTGGAAGGCTCACAGTTTAATCATCTTGAATCATGTAAGCTTTTTCTCACAAGGCATTGGCGCAACTATACTAGCTATGGGGTATATTACAATGAAAATGCCATTCTGACTCTTGCACCATATTATTTTGAACTAGAACAAGTGCTTGACTTGACCAGAGCCTTTGGAAGAGGTGTGCGCAAGAGGAATTGTTTGCAATGGGAGGTGTGCATTAGCATGCCATCTATCATTTTGTTGGCTTTGCCCATATCTATTATTTTGATATTGATTTCTTAATATTTGATTGCATTGGTTATACCCTTGATTATAATTATTTTTGAAGGATTTCACCTGCTTACTTTTATAAAGATATGACTATGTTAGAAAAGTTTCCAATCGGTGCCTTCATTTCTTCATCCTCCTTTTACCGCATTGCCTGGGAGAGTAAGATGTGGATGCGGCGGGTTGAGCACTTTACTTTGGAATAGGAGAAATGGAAGGCTAGGGAACTTTAGGCATTTCTAGAAACAAGGGCACAAGCATTCTAGGAGCTAACTTTCCTTCCGAATTAGATAGTTCTCAGCCCTAATAGCTAATGAATAGGCCCCATGTATTATTGTGTCCCCCTGGATAGGATCATGACAACAATATCAAATTAAAGTTCTCTATAAGTATAGGAAAACACCTTTTAGAGTTGGCCTTACCAAGGCTAAAATTCTCTCTCCACATTTTTGAAATTTGAAGTTGATGTCTCTGTTATGAGCTCATTGGGAGCCCTCTTTATGTTTTTCAATTGTTCAATCAGAGAGAGGTTTTCTACCTTTTCTCCAAACTAATTGCAAAGTGTTTCCCCAGTTGATTCTAATTTTGAATTGACCATTTTGTCGAGACTCCTAAACCATTACAAATTTCTTCCTTTGAATGAAGAAGTTAATAGTCTAACAACCACATCTTGTTCAACAACTTGGTGGATGGCGCAGACATTAGCAATGTCTTGTATGTGGTCAACTAGAGTAGTATGGTTTTCCCAGTAAAGAATGAAATAATCTTAAGTGTAGATGTTGAAATAGGATTTTGGTCATTAAGAGAAAAAAGAGTACTACTAGTGAAGCTAAAAAATCCCTAATTTTTTGATTTGGTTGTCTTGCCATGATAATAGGCCTAAAATTTATAAGCAGCTATAAGGAAGGCTGCCAAGAGGTGGTGTTAAATTTTCACGATGCGTTGGAGATGGAGATGTGTGCATGGTTTCTCTGTTGCGTGTTCTTCTTAGAGAGAATTGGAGGTACTCAAAAGAATCTTCAATTGTTGTGCTTTGTTTGGTATGCAATCTTCTCATGAAAAAGGTGCACGGATTGCTTTGGAAATAGTAGATCCGAGTGTTAGGATTTTCCATGTGTTGAAACATGCCTCTTAAGGTTGGAAATCACTAGGTCACACACCCAGACTTTGAAATGATGAAATTTAAGCTTTCAATGCTTTATCCCCCGGGTGTGCGAAGCTCATTGGAGCTCAAAATTTCACCCATCCCAAATTAGGATGAACTGGGGTTTTGAGGAAACATGGGACTATCTCCAAGTTGTGGGACCTTGCGCGCTTGAGATAGACCTCCGAGAGAAGGCTAGTTCCTCTACCTATTTCTACCGCTAAAACTACTCCTATGAAGGGAAATGTATCTATCTATCACTACTCTAAAATTTCTAAGGGACTAGGGTTAGAAGGAGATGCATGGAAAAAGGGAAAACTAAGCTAAAGGAGGCGATAACACCAAAAAAAAAGGGGTGAACATAGTTAGCTTTAAGTGAAAATGAAGGGGAATGCGCATAGAGAGGATAGACACACATATCACGGCGTGAAACACACTTACACACTTGTTTTCATGGGGCATAACCGGAAAATGAACCTGTAATGGATGTGAGAAAGCACAACAAATAGACAATGTAAAAGAAATGTAAGAAAAGAAATAAAACAAGTCAAGGCAGAGAATAGCCACAAAACCAAACTTATATTGCTTTCAAGAAATGCACAGTCGATTACAATGGTGGATGAGGCCGATATCCACATGCAAAGACTAGATATGAAGGCCTGAAACTTAAAATGCTAAGGAGCAAAGCTCTTAGCAAACTAAGGGGTCTAACCTATTCTGATGAGCATTGCTCTTATATTTATAGAAGAAGATGGAGAGAAGAGAAGGAGAAAGAAGAGAGAAATTCATATTTTAATATTCAACCACCAATAACAAGCAATGACTTCCTGCAAATTTACCTCTAAAGTTATCATATCCACTTCCTGTGTAGATTCAAATTGTGGAAGAAGCAAGGGGCAGAATTAAATCATATTTGGGCGGTTGAGCTTAATAAAGTTGTACATTAATGGCCCGAATGACGTATCCGTGTTTTCCACCTACCAAATCCCACCAAAATCTTATTTTGAACTATCTAGAATGTATCTCACGTCAACAACTTTCTAACAAGACCAAAAGTGCCTAAATCCGATCTCTCGTAGCAAAAGTTATGATGACCAGGAAGAAGCTGCGGTATAAGCTAAAAACACAATGACACGTGGTGCGCTTTTGATTGGTGAAGGATTTGTATTTGTTCATCTATTTTATCTTTTATACCACGTGTTGAACAATAATTTTTCGCAAGGATTTGACACCCTATTGGCATGCTTTAATATGTTTCGTGTAGCACACTCAAGTTTGATAGGTGATGACGTGGCACAGGTGATTGTCGCAGAAGAATGCACAAAGCACAAAAAGCTCAAAAGGTGCGAGAAGACAAGGCGTGAGGGCGTGCATGGAAAATAAGGGGAGGAATATCTATAAAAGGTACAAGTATGGAAACAGTGCGAGCATTCAAATGAGAAGCACTGGTGGCAAGGAAGGATGGGTGCGCGGAGCAAGTCAAGGAAGCCCACAATGCACAAGGTGAAGGCAAGATATGCCATGGAAGAATGTGGAAGAAGCATGTGAGGGACTTAGCCAATTTGGAGGGCAAGTCGGGGTGCACGTGAAGGATGCGTGGATTGTGGGAAGGAAGCCGGTGCATAAGGAGTGCACCACAAAGGAAGGATGGAAGGAGATAGAGGAATGGAAAAGGAAAGGTGCATGGTGCGTGTGGAGGAACCGCAACCAACCAATTGTGCAAGGAAACAACAAGAGTGTGTACAACCTGTAATCTTTGAACTTCAGAGCTAGAATGGGGATGTAAGTTGTCAAAAGAACTAGGGATTTATATTGGACAACAATATCTCTCAAGTGTATTTTAAATATATATATTTAAGATATCTATACTAGTTGTACAACATCATAATTATGTATTGGTTATTACAATTAATGCATAAAGGCTCAAATATACAAAAATAAAAATAAAAACTCAAAGTTATACAGAGCTATATAGGAAGAATCTATGAAGACAACTGGATAATCTGGGAGATAGATCCTAGAAAATATTCATTGCTAAAATCTTGACTTGAAAATGCACCAGAGTGCAAGACCGTATGGGTTGGTCAATATGTATAATTGTATCCTACCCCTTCTATATGGTCATGGGATCCTTCATAATGGGGTTTTGTAACTTTAGGTCCTTTGGTGGCCTGGAAATGTACTTCATTTTCAAAGCCTAGTTTTCGCATAATCTTGATCAATGTCTTCTATAATCGAGTTAAATCGCTCTAAGAGCCTAACCATGGGTAGAAGATCCTACAAGAAGGTTATTATTTAGGTTGAAGTGCACACCGTACACTACCAACATTAGCATTAATCAAAGAGGATTTAAACCACATGTATTTCTCCACCTAGCATGTAACATATATATGAATGCAGCTAGTTGGAAACTTGAACCTCTTTAATCATGTTTGATAGAATTGTGCTCTTGTTAAGACTTGGAAGTGGGAACTTGGTGTGCTTGGATTTGAGAAAATTTAGACTCCTTGACTGAATGAGTGCTTCATAATTGTAGTAGTGGTTTTCCTAAAGGATATGCATTAGCTTTAGGGAGATTTATGGAGCCTTAAGTGCCTTTTGTGAGTGTTGCAAGTGAGTGTGTTAATAGAAGCTCATGTGATTGCTAGGCTCATAAATGAGGTAATGTTAACTTGCTTATATAGGTTTCTAAAGGTAAATTATCATGATAAGGTTGACCTAGGAAGATGAAAAGACCCAAAAATAATAATGCATCAAAATAAGACTTGAAAAATATATCATTGCATGAATGTATAGTTTATCCAAGACCAGATTATACAACCTAACTAAACTATATGTTTTTGGACAAATAGGAGCTAAGTAAAATCTGCAAGTTATATCTTGAAAAGTGGAATTTGAGCATTAGTATTGTGATAATATTCATATTTTTTGACAAATAGGTGTGTGAAAATGAGCAAGTTAGGAAATTGATGGAAATGTGCACCTTTGAGTGGGAATAGGTTGTGGGTGTTTGTAGCCAAGAAGCACAATTGTAATAAGTGGTTCCAAAAGCATAAATTGCCAAATTTAAGTGTCTACAATACAAATAATAAATGGAGGTTAAGGATCAAAGTGCCCATATCATACCAGAACTTGATCCAACATAAATCAACCCGAAGAACACAATTTTAAAGTAGGTGGATACACGGTATCAAAATGTCCCCTTCTAATGCGAGCTTCTAAAAATTACTACTATATTTGCACACATGTTTTGAAGGTTCCTCATTTCTACACAATACTTTATTCATCTATGTAATGTTTTTGATTGTGTGACAAGGCTTACAAGCTTTTTACTATCCCAAAAATGTGTATGCTTAATGAAAATACACCACAATGCATGGTATGTATCCAATTATTGCACAAGAACTTCTAACCATGAAATCCTTTATTCTACTTTACGCCATGATATTTAGACTTGTGTCAACTTTTGAAGATTATTTTATGATAAGTGAAGTACCTTGGATCTATTTGGATGAATCTAAAAACATTGCACACAAATATTTACAAAGACAAACCTAAGCGTGAACTTAATAGATAGATAGACACAAAAGAAAACGTATCATATGTGCATTGTGCAATGATATATAAAAACACTATATCTATACAAGACCTTACAACTGCTAGAGTTAGCTCATTTTTCTACTTTAACATGTTTTTGGTTCCAAGGACCTCCTCCTCTAGCTTATTACAGTCGGATCCTCTTTTAACCCCTCAATAGCAGCTCAATTTTCTCATATGTATGAGATGTTTTCTTAGCTTCTTGCATCTTCCCTCTTAGTGAGGTGGAAGGAGTTTTCTTACTCCTCATGATAAAACTTACACTACCATTGTGCTTTGAAGGTGACAAACACTTATGCCTTGGATCCTCCTTTACTTGATAGATAGTTTTGATTCACTTGGATATTGATAAGTAGGGTGGATAGAAGACTCTTAATCCCCATTGGTAGGTTTTTTTAAAGACTTTATGGTTCGAAAGGATATCTTTCTCCAATTCTTGATTTTACTTTGATATTTTTGGAGTTTAAATTATAGTTGAACTTTAATACATTATTCTTTTATTTTTTTATTTATGCTTCATTTGATGGATCATGAATATCTGTCAACAACCTTGTTATTCTAAACTATCACTTATAGTTTTATTTTTGTTTGTTTGTTAATAAATATAATTATAATTTATATTTTATACCCACAACATAAATTAAATGTTCCATGTATGCTACTCGAAATGAAGTTGATTTGTAGTAGTTGTCTTATATTAAAACTTTGCTCTTCAAAACTTCAAATCCCTCCCAAATTACCATATATGATTATAACTTACCATTAAAAATAAAACAAAAGTCCCCACATGTTGATAGACAATATAGTGTGACTATGATGTTGCTCTTTCCTGCCATTCAATTATATTTTTACCCTCCCCGCCGCATGATTTTATTGTCATATTAAAGCAATACTTATATGGTTTCCCTCCCATGCTTAACATGATGGCATCTCATTTAAATGAAACATAGGACTAGTAGTTGAGATGAATTGAGATTTCCAATATGGACCACAGCTCTTGAGTAAACGAACAGTTGATATTTTCAGTGCAGTTAATGAAAATAGGATAAGAAACGTGACCACCACCTCCTTTCAATGGTCCACAAATCAATGTAAAAAAGGAGACCCATCGATTCAGTGTAGATGATAATCGGAGGAAGCTTTGTATTCCACAACTTTCAATGGTGTCCTCCCTTTCGGCCTGCCTGCAATCCAAATACACTTGCACCATTATCCCCACTTGCACCGTCTCGCATATTGCTTTCTCCTCATCCTGCCTATATAATGGCAGCTCCCTTCTTCTGTGTGTTTGATTGAAGGATAAACAACCAGATCTTTCAAGTATTTTAATCGGGCGTATTTTCGAACCCAGTCTTATTCTTTTTCAATATTTCTTCAAATTTATATCTTGATACATAGCGTGACAAAATACTTTTTACGGTTGAACTACAACCCCTTTCTATTCTCATCCATTAGTTAAGTTTATTGAACTTGGGCTTGTTATTCTTGTATCAGGGAGGGCAGCAAGATCCTCAGTTACAATCAAAATGCTTAAACTAGTCAGAAAATGGCACAAGGGAGTGGGAGGAAGAGGGAGAGGGAGATCCAGGTGTGTTCCAGTGGATGTGCCAGAGGGCCACTTGGCAGTCTACGTGGGAGGCAACGAAACGAAGAAGCGCTTCGTCATCCCTGCCACGTATGTAAATCATCCACTGATAGGCGCTTTGCTGGACAAGGCGGAGGAGGAATATGGAGTGAATGAGAATGGACCCATTCTCCTTCGATGCAATCCTCTCCTCTTTCATACTCATATTCTCTTTCTCCTCGCAACAAATGCTCCTGTTTCGCAGTCTGAGATCAAGCAGGTAGTAAGCCATTGCAGTTAGTTATTCGTGACTATTTACCTGTATTTGTCATTGACTCACTCAAACATTTTCGCTTAATTTAAATATGTAAAACATTACTTGCTTAAAAATCTGTATAATTATAAATAAATTTCTATAATATAACTAGTTTAGATATCTTAAATAGACTCTTCCCAAAAAAAAAAACTAAATTATTTAAGTGACAGCCACTAGAAGTAAAATTTACCAAAGAACTATCACATGACGGTCAAATAAATGTCAAATTTAATGTCTGGAATAAAATTGAACAACACTCTCCATTACAGTCTTGTTTGTCATTGTAGAATGTCTCTCGCTGCAACTATTAAAAAAATGAAAATTAATAGTGGTCGTGGATTGTAATGTATGTGACTTAAGAATGATTAAAATTTGACATTCATTCAATGTTATATGGAAATTTCAATTTTATATTCGACATCCATTTGACTGTCACTTAGACATTTTTTTCTTTTGGTTTGGAGAAGTTAATAAAAAAGTCATACAATGATATTTAGACTCTTTTTTTTTCTTATACATATTTTTTTGAACTAGATATGGCGCATTTTAATTGATACCACTTATCTCCTATAAATAAGAAATTTTGCACACAAAGCAATAAACTTATTAATTTTTTGATAGAAAAGTCATTCAAATTAATATACACATGACTAATCATACAAAAATGTGGGTGGTATGGCAGCACACCTCAAAACCAAGTCACATGGTGACATGTGCCAAATTAGATCACATGTGCGAAAAAAAAGCCAATGGTTTTTCAACCAAAAAAGATGCGAAGCGAGAAACAAGGAAATGCATTAAATAGCGACCACAAACAAAGCAAAGAAAAAGAGATAGAGGCGGAAGCAAGTGTCGGGCTTGTCACCCCAACCAAAGCCATCTTGTGGTTCAACATCAAGGAATCCAACCTAGCCATCCTCTCCATGGAACCACTTACTAACGTTTCAATTTAAAAGCTCTAATATTTATTTTTTACTTATTGCATTAATTGATAAGTTTAGTAAGGGGTTTCATAAAAAAGGTTAGTAAGTGGTATCATTGAGAGTGATCAAATTTGAATTCCTTGTTATTGTTTCATATGAAAGGTTAGTAAGTGGTTTCATGGAAAGGGATCTTCTATTTTCTTACATGTGTTTCATAATAATTATAGGAGAATTAGTAGTAGAAGTGGTTTCATGATATATGACAAAAGTAAGTTATAATTTTTAGGAGATATTTGAAATTGTCATATGCTTTTTATTTACAAATAAAAAATGCACCAAATTTATTTATATAGAAATTGACATTTGTCATAATACCTTCCTACAAATGCATATGCTTCCCTCTTCCCTCCGAGGTGAAACGCTCCCCTACCGATGTTCTTTTTATTTAACATCCTAGTTGGATACAAAATTTTCAATTTTTGAAACATACATTAAAGTAGTGGATATTTTAGCTCCTTACCGCCATGGAGGAAAATCAGACTAATATTTGTAATCCTAAGTCATATTATAAGCCATCTAAGCCCTCCTCTCCCATGCCCATCGTAGGGAAAACAAAACCAAGATTCACTTTATCGGGTATTAAATGAGAGCTACGGGTAAATAAAATGAGGCCATTTATTCATTAAAAATAGGACTTATAGCCCCATCTATGGGAACCCTTCCTTAGTTAACAACTTAATAAATTATTTGTCTATTAAGATTGTCACCTACTCTACAAATAAACACTTGAAAATATGCTCACAACTAACATATGTTGACAATGATCGTCATACACCATGGTGTGAGAGCCTTCTCAATGCTCAACCCATAAAAATCAAGTATAACCCTTTTGAAATAAAGCCAACACTAGGTATTATTTTCTTTGCACGTCCCAAAACACTAGAAAAGGCAATGTCATGATCTACAACAATAATCTAGCGTTCTAGTAGTAATTTTGATGTAAGAATTTGAGTAACCCTTTGTAACCAAGTGACATCGTCAATATCATCCATCTCATCTAGAGACACTAACTTTAGCGTAATATTATTTTACGCTCTACATTTAGATCCCAACATGTGGAGATACGGGTGAAAAATCATACACATGATCGGATGAAATGGCCAAAGCATATATCGGTGATGTTAGTGATGTCCTTTACTACCCCAACTATGCACTTTGAATCAAGGATGTTGTTACACTCTCTAACCAATATTATCTATACATCTCTCCAACAATATTTCTAGTGTCCTGGAAATGGGGATACACCCTTGAGATGATACACATCACTATATTCAATCCTACCCATCCCTTGGACATAATAGCTAGGTAAATATAAATAGTTAGTGTCAAGGTTTAGGTGAATCTTGACGTATTACATTTGAAAAATGGAGTCAAAGATGATCATTTTTGGGTGACATTATTGGTAATGCCAAACCAATGGTAAATGAGAGGTCCTATAAGTGGACAAGTGCATTTGGTAACAAAATAATTGGTGATCCTAGACTTAGTGATGTAACTAAGAAAACACCAAATCCTCATAATCCCTTTGGGTGTGCAACCTCATGTACATGCTTTAACCCGACATTTCCACTCACAATATCTCTCAAGTGCTCCATAAATCTATATGAACTCTATAGATTAAACGAGTTGTGTGTTTTAATGGGTGTTTGTATTTTTTAATGCAAATCAAAACGTTTTTAACAATATTTTTTGTTTGAGAGGTATTATAAGAGGACAAGTTCATTTAGTAAAAAAATAATTGTTGACCCTATACTCATTGATGTGAGAAGGAAAAACTCAAATCCTCTTGATCTCTTAGGTGCAACCTCATGTACATGTTTTGACCCAAGATTTCCACTCACACTATCTCTCAAGTGATCCATAAATCTATATGAACTTTATGAACTAAAATTCATGTTTGTTTGATTCGTAAATTACCTTTTAACATAATGAACATATCCTTTGTAAGTGATATTGAATGAAGAATCTAACTAATTACGTTAATCAACATGCTTATGAAAGAAACATCCATATAATACTGAAAATAGGAAATTGCAAGATGATGAGACATAAGAGTTTATCCTAAAGTAACCCGGGGTGGAAAAACTCTAGCTGGGTAAGTAATTACTTCCCTTCACTATACAAATCTCCAAATAATACAAGTTTATTGTCATAAAATGACCTTCAAGAAAGATTCTAACTCCTGAACTACTTGTATAACTTGCTTGCAACTCTCAACAAGAACTCAACTCTTCTCATGAACAAAACAAGAACATTCTTAACTTCCTCTCTTTGCTCACACTTGAATTCATCTAAAACATGTGTCTATAATGATCAAACACATGTAAATTTAAAGGTACTTTTCTCGGGGATGGAGGGAAAGATGAACCAAACCATTTGGAGGCCCAAACATTTTCAATTGTTGAGTTTCTCGGATTCTCGGCATCATCGGGACATGATCGCCAAGAAAGAAAAGCTGGCAGTTGTGTGACCACCGATTTGTCTTTACAGCGGCTATGTAACCATGCGGTGATTGTGCAACCACAGGCTCTGTGAAGAGAAGTGGTTACATAACCGTCGGGGAGGTTACATAATTTTAACCTAGAAAACTCCCGAAAAGAATAACAATGGCAGGTCGATGTCATTTGAAGGTGTTTAGGTCACCCTCATTCTAACAAGACCTTCTCCGAATAAACAATATGCTAAGAATCGCACTGCAAGTATTAAATATGGAGAATACATAAAATTGGGTATTTTCATATCTATTTTTGGATCATATCTCCCCAATTTTAGGATTTCGAGTTCCCAAAAAGCTTCAAATATTGATGACGTGAGGTTCCCACATCTTCTCTGGAATACCACTTGGCCTTGGTAGGCAACTGGCCTTTCAACCCAATCAACCACTTGTCCTGCACTCCTCTCTGGTGTTTTCTCTCTTTCTATTGCAATACCACATCTTCCTCCAATTCCAGCTAACTATTTGGAGCAAGATCCTCAATAGACAGTAGCAACATCCCCTCTTCTTCTTCATCCAACATGGAGGGCTCAAAGAGATGTAAATTTTCAACATTCACAATTGAGTAGATCCTCATATAAGGAGGAAAATCCAAGCAAAATGCATTCTTACCCACTTGTTCCAGAATCTCAAATGGGCCATATCGAAGAGGCTTGAGTTTCTTAGCTTTCCCTGTAGCCTTTCTCTACTCAAGTACAACCATACCTTGTCTCCAACAAGGAAATAATGTTCATTCTTGTATTGATCATGTCATGTTTTGTACTTAACTTGTCACTTTATCACCTCTCCTGTACCTAAAGGTGTATCTGTTGAATTTTCTCAATGAATTTATCATCTTTGTGGACCTCCAATTCCATTTTTCGTTATATTTGCATGGTAATATCAAAACAACATCAAAAGCACTCTTAGGAAAATAACCAAAACATGTTTCAAAAGGAGTCTTATTGGTAGAAGCATGAACTACCCTATTATAAGAATGTTGGATATATACCAAGTTCTCATCCCAAGTCTTTGGATGTTTCTTGTTGTACCCTCTCAAGAGCTAGACCAAGGTACAGTTTACCACTTATGTTTTCCCATCTATCTATGGATGAAAAGTGGTAGACCTCTTCAGACTTTATATCCATCTTCTCCCACAAAGTAGACCAAAACTTTCCTATGAACCGTGAGTCCTGTCTGACACAATAGAATTAGGAAAACCAAAGTGAACCCACACATTAGCAAAAATAACTCAACTACATCACTAACCTTAATGGTCTTCCTATAAGGAATTAGAATACACATTTTGCTAAATCGGTCTACTACCAAAAATGTAATCATGACCTTTCTTGGAAGTAGGAAAACCACCCACAAAATCCATGGAGATGTTTTCCCATGGTTGGGAAGGAACTGGAAATGGAATATATAACCCCAACTTCCTATTATTAGGCTTGCTTGTACTACACAAAACATAACCCCTAATGAATTTAACAACTTCTGCTTGCATGTTTGGCCAATAAACATACCTTTGTAAGTGTGTTATAGTCTTTGTTACACCAAAGTGACCAACTACCATGGAAGCATGCACTTCCCTCATAAACTAAACTCTCTCTCTCTTAGGCACACAAAGTTTCTTGTTCTTGTAGAGAAAACTATCCTAGAAGTAGTATTCTCCTCTAGGTGCAAATCCCTCGCTTGGAGGTTTCTACTGAAAAATATCTACAAAATTTGGATCTTGTTCATAACCTTCCTGATATGCTTCTTATAAAAAGGCTCAAGAAGAGTTAACATGCCCATAGCTGAAAGAAAAGGAGGTCTAGGTAAAATATCATTTAACTTTTTAGTCGCACCTTTCTTATAAATGATAATCAAGTTAAATTGTCATAAAAAAACCCATCCATTTATAGTGTCTATTTTGTTGAAGTTTGTTTTGAGCCTACATATATTAGAGAGGTTGGTGATCTGTGTGAATGATAGTTTCTTTACCCATCGATAATGTTTCCATTTCTTGACCACTTACACAAGAGCATACAATTCCTTATCATATGTATAATAATTCAAAACTACACCATGAAACAATTCAGAGTGATAACATATAGGCCTACCTCCTTGAAGAAGGACAACCCCCATAACATAGTCATTGGCATTGATTTCCACTTTGAAAGGAATTTGTAAGTTAGGTAATGCAAAAACTGGAGCATGAATAATCTTATATTTAAATGACTCAAAATAAATCTATTGTTTCTTACCCCAATCAAAATCCTTACCCCATGTTGTCACTTAATGTAGCGGTGTTACTATGGAAGAGAATTTCTTGATGAAATTCCTCAAATATTGAACTGCACCAACAAAGCTCCTAGTCTCGGTCAAAATCGATGGTGTAGGCCAATTCTGAATGGCCTCTATCTTATTCAGATCAATCCTCAACTCTCCATATCCAACCACATGTCCCAAAAAGACAAGTGACTATTGAGAAAACTTGCACTTCTTCTCATTCAACACTAGCTGGTTCTCCTTAAGAACTTGTAAAACTTGATGCAAATGGTCAATATGCTCTTCAAAAGTTCTTTTAAAAACTAGAATGTCATCCAAGTACACAATGACAAAGGAATCAATAAATGGCCTCATTACCTCATTCATCAACCTCATGAAGGTAGCTGGTGCATTACATAGCACGAACAGTAATATTAATCATTCATATAACATTTGCCTAGTCTTGAGCATGTTTTTCCATGTCCTCTTCCTTGATCTACACTTGGTGATACCCAGATTTCAAATCAAGCTTAGTAAAATATTTAGCATGTTGTAATTGATATAACAAATCATCAATAGGAAGATGGTACCTATTCTTGATGGTTATTTTATTCAAAGATCTATAATCAACACACATTCTCCATGAACCATCTTTCTTAGGTACTAAAACAATAGGATAACCACATGGAGAAGTGCTAGGATGGATTATACCTTATTTAATCAAAGACTACAACTATTTTTTTACCTCATTAGCATCTTTCAAAGAGTGTGTACAATCCCAAGTTTGGAAGTGAACTATCAGGTAACAAGTGTATCTCATGCTCAATCGGCTGACAAGAGGCAGCCTCGTAGGCTCTCGAAAAACTTCCCTGAATGTAAAACCAACTCTTTTATTTATCTATTCTTTGTTATAAAACATGCTACAAGTGGTTTTAGATGCAACAATATCATCTTCTGACATATCCCTCAAAATAAGCAATGTAAATTTACCACTGGAATTAATAATCTTTCAAGCTTCAGTGGCACTTACCAAAGATATCTTTGAGTCTCCTGAAAAGGTTGAAATGATGTAGCTCTTACCATCCTTCACCAAATGGTACTGGTTGGCTCTCCTCATGAAGATAACATCCATGATATATAAATATGGGCTGTCAAACACTACACCACACACATCAAGGGGAACAACATCTACAAAGTAACTTCATCAATAAATGTCTTATTAATGCCAAAAGTGATTTTACATTATTTGGTAACCTTGATGTCTACACATTTTTTTACCCAATCTAATGAATATGGACTTGGGTGATTGTAAGTTTCCCTTTTTATCTCGTCCACTAACTCTTTACTAATCAAATTATCTTGAGAACATGTATCAAACAAGGAAAAATTTAAGGTTCCCTGCGAAAAAAATCCTTAGAAAATATTTGGCGAATATTGGTAAAACCACTTTCGCATGTATGGTGAATCATAGGAAAATTTGTTTCGTGCGTAATTAAATTTTTAACATCATTCTACAGGTAAGGTAGACATAGTAGAAGTAACAGATGGCACAAATTTTATGCTATCGGCCGAAAACATTCTACTTTACATCGATCGATAGTATGCAAATGCAACCAATGGTAGCATTATACATACTACCCGGTGTAGCATTTACATGTTGTTGGCGGTGGCATTCTCGCATGTTCTTGGTGGGTAGCATTCGCATCTCATGTCGGGCGGTAGCAGTTTTTTTGCATGCTCCCGGTCGGTATCATTTTGCATGTTACCGATCGATAGCATTATCCAAGCTCCCGGTGGTAGCATCCCGTATGTTACCAATCGCCAATATTTAGTATGTTACCATCTAGTAGCATGTAGAATGCTCACAGGTGGCGGTATGTAAAATGATCTGGGGGTAGCATGTAGAATGCTTCTAGCTGAAAACATGCGAGAATGTTATCGGTGGTAGCATGGATAATGTTATCGACCGAAAACATGTAGAATGTTGTCAGACATTAGCATACGAGAATGCTAGGATGGTAGCATTCTATATGTTACGAGCTAGGAGAATTTTACATGTTATCTTTGCGCAGCATTCTACATGCTATCAATCGGTGGCATACAACATGCCACTTGGGTCGGCATCATTTTGTAGACATGTTGCGGGTTAGATAATCTAACCAAAATCGAACACACTCAATATACTACAAATAATTTGAACTCAAAAGAAAATAGATCTCCTTCTTCGTTATTGAATCATGAATTACAATGTTTCTTAAATAGGAAAACAACTCCCAACTTGAGTTTCCAAGCAAACTCTAACTAACTTTGACTAAATCTACTCTAGGTGGTGGAAATTACTATTTTTAGCAGTTTACTAGAACTGTTATTCTTAGTAAGTTTGCATGCTTATTTGTACAGACACAAAAATTTCCACGCATCTTCTACATGCCTAAATTAGAGGAATTGCCAACTTTCCAACTCACAATGCATCTAAGAGACTAACATTAACTAATGCCCTAAAATAGAAAAAAATGAATTACAAATTAAATCCTAATTTTTTTGTCCCTCAGATGGTGGAATTCGGGCCCAAAAATGTGTCAAACATGCTCCAACAAGCATGACAAGTTGATCAGTGTGTTTGTCTTGTCGAAGCAGATAGTTTACAAAAGCAGACCCAATTGGACACCCGGGGCACAAGTTATGACCTTTTCAAGTTCCTACTAATTTTAGTGCATCACCGGTAGCATGTGGCATGCTGCAGCCGCCGATAGCATTCTGTGTGTTTTCGATCGGTGGCATTCTACATGCTACCATTCGATAGATATAGAATGTTTCCGGTTGGTAGCATTTAGAATGGTATGCCGGCGGGTGGCATAAAATGTGTTATTTTCTATGCAATCGGTGGTGGTATTGTATTAAAAGTCCTACATATACACGAATAGGATTCATTTTCACTCTACACAAATGAGAGAAGCCAAAGCAGATGAGAAAAAACCCTCAGCAAATGAGGTGATCTCGCATAATCCAAATGGAGAAACTAGAATGCCAAAGGACTGAAACAAGAATTTTATAACAGATTGAAAATGCCAAGAAGAAAGACAATTTCCATAGCCACACAGCCAAAGAGCCCAATTGCGTCAACAACAAATATGAAGAAGTTTTCGTTCAAGAGTCTGATATTTCCTCAATTGTACACATTTCTAGAGGATCCTAATATGTTTTCCCAATGGATCGAAGCGGCCAATTTCATAGGGCTAGTGTATATGCCCCAATTTCAGATAGACCAGAAGACACTCAACAATCTTCTACTCAACTACGACACTTCCACTTTCACCTTTCATTATCAACTTCCATCTCATGCACAGTCATTTTGGAGCTTCACTCGAGGACATTGAGCATCTAACAAGACTACCACATAAGGATGTGGATCCTATCACGATGAATGATTTTTATCAGATGAAGATTGCAAGTATTTGGAGTCTCATTTTCAATTATCTATTGATGCGATTCGAGTGCTTATGGCTCGTAAGTTTAATTTCAGTTTTACATTTTATTTTAATTATTTTCAATTTTACATTTCATTTCAGTATTAACAAAATGTGTCTCCTTGTATTTACACTAACAACTTCCCAAAACCCTTCAAAAAGAGGAATTTAACTCAAGGATTTTAGTTACCCATTTCTTGAGCCGAGGTGCGGTTCTTCCAAGCCATAATTATGTCAGTAATGTTGACATATGGATATTCCATGGTGGCCTTTGTTTGCCTTATATCGTTCGCACCCTAAGTGGGTAGAAATTTGATCTGGTGCAGCTACTTATCCTCCAAGATAAGAGATGATTTGGTCAACGTTCATTTGAATGTCAATGTTACCATTAACGAAAGACAAATTTTATTCTTGGTTTATATTATGAATCCTCTATAATTTATGTGGCACCACTCCTCCGACAACAATGCATGCAAAGCTATCGACTTTGTCATTAACACTTCAAGAGCAGGAGGTGAGTCCCAATTTTTTATTATTTGGTTTTTAATTATTATTCTTTTTGTAATATATATCTAGTATACTTTTTTATTAATAAATAGTTTACTATTGAATTATAATAGAAAATAGTTGTTGTGGGCTGCATCGCGAAGGGACGTTCTTATCGAGGTCATTTCTACTACCAGATTCAAGAGATTTGGTTACTATATCGATGATGATCGGCATGAGGAGGACACCACTCCACAATCTATCAAATGGATGAGGAGTTCCTTAAACCCTCAAATTGACACATCAACCATACCACATGCAAGTAATTGTAGTTATTTTAATTTATGATGTATATATGACATATGTTTCAATATGTTTGAAAATAAATGTAATTAATTATTTATAACTTGTATATGTTTTAATATTTCTTGTAACTTATATTCCTTTGCTACAAAAACCTCCAGTAGCATAGGATTATATCGTCGGGCTCATGGTAGCCCAGAAAAAAATGTATTTGAATTTGATCAAACACAACAGGATGTAGAAACATCTTCAGTACCTCACTCTTTGGCTCCATGTATGAATTTCATTTTTGTGTTTTTATGCTTTTATTTTTTAAACAAAAATTTGACAAGCTCATCAATTGTTGATGCTTAATAATTTTTTAGACCACACCTACTAGTACAACTCCCAGACATTTTAGTCTACTTCTACAACAACCACATCTATCAGAATAAACCCAATTCACACCGAGATAGAATTCTTTCAAAAAATTAATATTTATAATCATATATATGATATAATTTTACATTTATTATTATTTCTAACTTATTATCTTTGTCATTTGACTTTTCTTATGTTATTTACAAAAATACATTTAATTGTTGGAGGACCTCCTCCACATCCAATTCAAAATCCATCTACTATGAAGAGGAAGATGTCATCTCCTCCACCTCCACCTCCACCACAAAATATCAGGACTAGGTTTAGTGGAAAGCATATTTCATTTATTCCTCCAGCTTTAAGCAGGGGCACCCTTAATTTTATAGCTAAGTTTCCAACGTTTTCATTGGGCAATGTTCCTAGTGGACGAGGTGTTTTTGTTTTGAATGAAATTGATTTGGATGAGGAATATCTAGGGATTGAAAGCGGGGTTTAAGCCATGGAACTTTTAATCCCCAAGATATGATTCATGTGGCAAGGCATCCTTCTCCAATAAGAGTGGATAGATCAAGCACACCTTCTCAATACAAACTGCCTTAACTGATGACCAAAAAACTACTTTTTCACTTAATGCTCTTTTGGCTGACAATTGTGAAGCCAATGTTGATGTTATATTGAAAGATATTGAACAATTAAAATTGTGGGATTTTAGGGCTAAATTTCTTATTAAAGAAATAAATTCACGATTTAAAAATCACTCCCAAAGACATATATTATATTCTTCAGTTCAAAACGAGCCAACAAAGCTTGATATTTTGTTGAATCAAGTTGTGTTTGGTTCTGCATATTTTTAAAATAATTATGATGATGAAGTTATAGACATTATGTTGAATAGAATTGAGAAGTTAAATGCATAAGCGCAAGCCTACCACAATATGTGGTCAAGAGACGAGGGCCTTGTAGTTATTTCAAATGTGGAACGCGATAAGGCATTGGTAAGTCTTACTAAATTTTCAAAAAAATTACAATTTTTGAAACTTTATTAATTATTTTTTGTTTTGAAATGTAGTCAAAGTACGAAAATTTGAAAAATGAGGCTACAAAGTGCTTGATGTGCATTTAAAAGTGCCAAAAAAATGCAACAATTGAATTGAAACAAAAACTTGCTATATTAAACAAGATGAATAATACCTTGAGAAGGATCATAAAAGCACATGGAATGGATCCAAAGATACTATTGAAGAAGAAAACAAAATAGGATCCAACATTATTATCTGTTGGTGATGCAGAAAATCCAAAATGAGAAATTATTTCGAATATCGAAGCTGCAACAAAGGATCTTGTTTAGTCGGGTGTTGTAAAAGAAAGTTTTGTTGTGCAAGAGACAAAAACTGAAACACATAGAGAAGAATCTTCTCAAGGATGATGTTGTAAAAACAAATTGTGAAATTGTAATTTTTGTTTTTAGAATCTTTTTGTAAAACTGTTTCAAATTCAGCATATAAATATATATACTTATTAATGAAAATATTGAAAGTTTCAAATTTCAATCAATGTGGATTTTACTTTTATTTATATCATAGTAGTGCATAAGTTATTCAAGTGGATTCTTAATGTGATTATTATTCTCAATTGTGTTTGATATTACTATTACATATTACATTATTGATTATTATCATTTTCAAATACTTTATGTGGACAAAACTACAAGTTTCATTTCCAAACACTGAAATTATTTTTCAAAGAACAAACACTCAAATTATCTAAAAATATCAATAATTAAAAAATTATATGTTGTTGTATTTGTACTATATTCATGCGTAAGACTGAAAAATCTACAATAAATGGAATGATATTATTATAATTTAAAAGACAATAGAAAAAATAAGTATGACATTTCTCATTTAAAAACTCTAAACAAATTGCAACATTGAAAATATTATTCAATAATGAACATGTGTATAACAAAAATAACAATATACATACTTATATTTTGATATGAGATTTTCTTTCCAGAATTAAAATGTACATTCATTCTTCTTTACTCAATATCAACTAGCTCAAATGAAACAGATCCTTTTGGTTCCCAACATTTATCTAATGTTTTTGCTACAATTTTCAGTCATAGTTTCATTGTTATCCACAATCCTTGTATTTTAATAAGTGATCCCTCTCCTCTCTGCAAGATAATTCCATACTGTCACTACCCAATCACAAGGAAATGTATCCACATCATATCGTGAAACATATAATCTAAAGTAAGTCTTAATATTTGTATCGAGTCTATTCCGATATTTTTATTTCATAAATGTTAATGCGTTGAAAATTCTTTCATCTTCAACTGATCCCAATATCATTGTTTGACATAACTCATACAATCAGAAATATTCACTAATACTTTCACGAAGGATGGTACTAGGATACAAATTTTCCATAGAAGTGTAATTGTTCCTTTCTCTGTTGGCTCACTCATTAATTCAAATTGTCCGCTCCTTACTTGGCTGAAATTAGTTGATAGCAATGCAAGTGATTCCTTTTGAAGAACACCATTAATCTGAAATCCATTACATTCAACTGATTGTCCAAAATTCTTAATAATAGTATCCATGTGTCTTTTAAATGAATCATCTACAACTCTACCTCCTACAGGATTCCAAAAGTTTTGATTGACCGCTCCCATGGCCTCAAGAATCTCACCTTTTTTAAAACAATCTATGATCTCATTGGATAAACATTGTGAAATTTTCTATAATTTTTTTCTTGTTTCATATATGATAGCATCATATAAATTACGTGTAATAGGAAATTTTTCAAGCTCTGATCCAGTAATATCCACGTGTTTTTTGAATGTGTGAATTTGAATCTCCTTCCCATTAACAAAGATATAAAGATGGCCACATATATTAAATCTGAATTAGTTGTCAGGATCCTTTAAATATGTCAGAGTTTTCCAGTTATTGAATACATGTCCTTGAAAGCTTTTGTCAGAGTTGTATAACATATCTAGAGTCTAACAAACCCTTTTCCTAAACCTAATGAAGTCCACTATATAGATAGATCTTTCTTGAGCAAGCTTTGTTATGCAATTCATTTCATACAACATTGGAAGAATCCCGCAAAGTATAAACAATGTTTCCAATTATGTTAGTCAATAAAGAAAATATTTTTCCCTGTCAAATTACCTATGGTTCTTAAACATGAAACCAGTTAATGATGGATATTCCTCAAAAACTCTGCATGTAGGATCATACATAGAAATCCATCTTGTATCAACATCTTTAAGAAGTTTCTTACCATCTGTGACCCCAAATGAAAACTTTTGAAACTCTAGAAATCTTTTCAGACTGTTTGGCTTATAGGCATGCAGTTCATGTATAATCTCTTCAACTTTTTCAACACATTCAAATGTGCTTACAATATTATATGCAAGATTCATCATGTGAGCCATGCAATGAATAGGAATCATATAAGGAGAAACAGATGTTTGGAGATGCACACATAGACCATTTCTATGACCATGTATCACCTGATGCACCATCAACATCGGCAAATAAGTTTTGTAGCTATAGTATAATTATCCATTCTTGTTATGTCATTCAAATTAGATATAACAAATTTGAAAATATTTTCTTACATTTTATGAATAGATAGCAGATGAGGTGTCCTTGTGTGGTTCTAGAAAGTATATACATGCATACAAACCTAAGAAGTGTTGTCAATAGTTGTAACCTCATCAATGGAAAGGGAGATGAAACTTTCATTCTTTACGTTTTCTTTCAAATCTTCTTGTTCAATCATCATCAAACATCTCATCATCTCCCAAGCACTACTCTCTGACTAATGTGAATGTAGAAGGTTTGGAAAACCATTGAACTTGAATAATTTCTTATATTTTGAAAAATCTTAAATTAGTTTGCCCATTTTAAGAATAAAGAATATGGTTGAAAACTAGGTAGTTTTTGCCTTCAGATTTCCATTTGCATCTTTTCCAAAATTTGCATTAATGGTTCCTCATTTCTCTTGAAGTTTTTCGAGTGTTTCATCTTATTTTCATACTCCTCCTTATATTTTACATGCATGCACTCTTTTGTAGTTTTCCATCTATGAGTCTTTGTTATTTTTCCATAATTTTTAGTGACTGTGTAATATACTTTGCCACAATGTTTCTCTATAGTGTCCAATTTAAGTTGCATTCTATGTTCTTTACCTAATTTCCAACTACAAATAGTACATCTACATTCTTTGGGAGTATCACTACCATTATCTGGTTGTACAAGTTTAATGAATGGGTATTTTTTTTCCCAATCTACTTGAAAATACCTTCCTATTGTCCAGGATTTTTTTGTTAGGAAATAAGAGATAAAATATGCGGAATAATCCCTCACAGAATCGCAACAGTAGAAAACTAATATGCAGAAATTATTATAGATCTCAAATAAAATTGTAGAATAAAATAACACAACACAAAGAGACAGTATTTAACATGGTTCACCCAATTTGGGCTACGTCCACCAAGAATCACTTGCTCAGATTTTATTACAAGCCACCGCTCTCTCAATACAATACCCAAATCTATTTGGAGCTATGCTCAACAAACTCTACAGAATTCACAGCCGAATTCAAAACACATCTGCAATACATTTACTTGTACATCTATCATATGCATAAGACCATATAAATAGACAAGCTGCTTGCTTAAGTGTTTTACAAAACCGTGGGTATCAAAACCATGGGCAAAACCCGTCCCATAAACCTATGGGTCAAAAACTCGCCCATATGAGAAGAGCACGTTTCCGATATGTCGGGTGCATTTTTCGAGGTTAAAAAAATTACGCCTAAAAAAAAAGGCAACGATACATGAAAAGTGTACAGTACTCTTAGTGTACAGTCTTCAACACTTTCACACATGAAAATAGGCTCCACAACCTAACAATCTCCCACTTGGAGACTAGTTTTCCTCTGAGCAAGCTTCTCAACCCTTCACTAGTTTCTGTGAAGACCAACCAAAGCTGAACACAACTTTAGTTTTTCCCTTGTGACCACCTTGGTCATCATGTCTACAGGATTCTGACTGGTATGAATCTTCTCCAACTTCAACTTCTCTTCCTCCAAAGCTTTCCTAATGAAATGGTACCTTAACTGTATATGCTTCATCCTGGAGTGGAAAGCAGAGTTCTTAGCTAGGTGTATAGCACTCTGACTATCACTATGCAGCTTACATTCCTCCTACTTATGCTCCAACTCCTCAAGCAATTGTTGTAACCAAATCATCTCTTTGCTTGCCTCTATTGCAGCAACATACTCAGCCTTCGTGGTTGACAAAGCCACCAGCTTTTGTAGTCGTGAAATCCAACTCACTGCTGTCCCACCTACATTGTAAATATAACTTGTCATGCTCCTCTTGTTGTCTACATCTCTAGCCATGTCTGAATCTACATAACCACGTAAAGTGGTGTTTGATCCACTGTAGCACAAAACTGTCCCCATGGTCCCTCTCAAATACCGAAGGATCCACTTTTTGCTTGTCGATGCTCTTTACTCGGATCACTCATAAATCTACTCACGGCTCCTGCATGGGCAATATCGAGGGCCTAGTGCACACCATAGCATACATCAAACTGCCAACCGACTGAAGAGTAAGGTCCTTTGGACATCTGGTTTCTTTCCTGCTCTATCTTGGGACACTGCTCCTTTGATAACTTAAAATGGCCTGCCAAAGGAGTCCCAACCGGTTTAGCATCTGCATGTTAAACCTATCCAATACCTTCTTAATGTACTCTTCCGAGATAAAGTTAGCTTCGTTCCTTCCTATCCCAAGTTATGCTCATTCCAAGGATTTGTCTGCATTTGCTCCCAAATCCTTCATATCAAAGGATTTGCTTAATTTGTTTCTTAAGTAATTTTATTTCTGCATGTTTTTACTGCTGACCAACATGTCATCAACATACAAACACAGGATAATATAACTTCCATCCTCAAATTTCTTTGTATACATGCAATGGTCAGAATGACATCTAATATAACCTTGCTCCATCATGAAGCTATCAAACTTCTTATACCATTGACATGGATCTTGTTTTAAGCCATACAAGCTCTTCTTCAGTTTGCACACCATCTCCTCTTTACCTTTGACCTCATAGCCCTCAGTTTCTTTGCATATATAGTTCCTCCTCCAAATCACCATGGAGAAATGCAGTCTTTACATCAAGTTGTTCTAAGTGCAAGTCTTCTGCTGCAACTATTCCTAGAACAGTTCTAATAGAAGTCATTTTTACTACAGGAGAAAATATCTCATCAAAATCTATACCTTGTTTCTGTGTAAACCCCTTGACCACCAACCGGGCCTTATATCTTTTCTTTCCTCCTTCTTCATCTTTAACTCTGTACACCCACTTGTTCTGCAATGCTCTTTTTCCTTCGGGTAGCTTTACCAAATCCCATGTCTGGTTCTCCATGAGAGCCTGATGCTCCTCATCCATGGCTTGCTCCCACTTCTTCCTGGCATCTACCTGCATTGCTTCATCAAAGCTCTTTGGTTCTCCACTATCAGTGAGTAATAAATAATAAAGAGAAGGAGAAAAACGTTCAGGTTCTCTTCTTACCCTAGAAGACCTCCTCAATATAGGAGTTTGGGGTTCTTGTTGAGGGGGTTCCTGAACTGATTCATGTGTCACTTTCCCATCCGGAAGATCCTCTACCTGCATTTGCATATTCTTTCTTGGATTCTTCCCTATTTTCCTGCAACTATTGCTTATACATGACTTTCTCATTAAAGACCACATCCCTAGATCAAATGATTTTCTTGTCCTTAATACTCCAACATTTATATCCAAAGTCATCACCACCATAACCAATGAAAGTACATTTTTTCGATTTAGCCTCTAGCCTAATCCTATCATCCTTGTCTATGTGAACAAACACCTCACATCCACAGACTCTAAGAAATGAATAATCAAATTTCTTACTATACCAACCCCTCCTCGGGTATGCCTCCATCCAAGGCACTTAAGGGTCCTCTGTTTATCAAGTACATTTGTGTTCACGCTCGCCCAAAAAGAAAGAGGTAGTCCTGCATGTAACCTCATGCTCCTAGCACGTTCCATTATTGTTTTGTTCATCCTTTCTGATACCCCATTCTGCTGCGGAGTTCTTGGAACTGTCTTTTGCCTGCGAATTCCATTCTTAGAACAGTAATCATCAAATTCATTGCTGCAATACTCCCCTCCATTATCTGACCTAAGACATTTTAGCTTAAGACCTGTTTCATTCTCTACCAAGGCTTTCCATTTAACAAAGTGTCAAATACATCAGATTTGTTTCTAATACAATAAACCCAAACTTTCCTTGTTGCATCATCAATAAAAGTAACATAATAACTTAAACCCCAAGAGATGATACTTGAGGTGGCCCCACACATCAGAATGCACCAGCTCTAACTTACTCTCTTTATTTGTAGGTCTGACCTTGAGAAACCTTACTCGCTACATTTCCCATATATGCAGTTCTCACGAAATTTAAACATGTTCTTGTATATCCAGGCAAATTCTTCTTTGTGATGTTCATGCCCTTATGGCTCATATGGTGAGCCTATAGTGCCATAATGTTGTATCTACATCGAAGCCATGAGATTACAATCATTAGTACTATCGGTGGTTAAATACAAGGTTCCAACCTTCTTACCTCTTGCCACCACAAGAGCACCCTTGGTAACCTTCCAAGAGTCATTTGTAAATATCACAAGACTGACCATCACTTCCCAATTGCCCCACTGCCGATATCAAATTTCGTCTTAATGTAGGCACATGTCGACATCCTTCAATAGCCAAGTATTCCCATTACGCATCTTAACACAGAAGCAGAACCTTTTCCAACTATGATCTGAGGCTCATCATCACCAAGAAAAACATGCCCAAAATCTCCTTGAACATAATTAACAAAATAATGCCTATGTGGAGAAGCATGGAATGAAGCCCTAAATCTAAAACCCAAGATTGATGTAATATTGTGTGAAAAGAAAGAATCAAAGCATCCTGACATACATTACCCGTTGCCACATTTTCCTCCTTGTTTTCTTCTTGTTGTTTCTTCTTATCCGAAGCTCCCAACAGTCCTTCTTTGCATGCCCAGGCTTTCCACAATTCCAGCATACAATCTTGTTCTTAGATTTTGACCTTGCCCGATCTTTTGATTTTCCATGGTTTCCTCTATTCTTCTGTCTCCCTCTAGTTTCCATTGTCAAAGCATTCCCTAAAGTAGAAGATTCCCCAGAGCTTTTTCTTCGCATTTCCTCACTTAGAATCACCCCTACAACATCCTCAAACTTCAACTTCGAGTTAGCTGGAACCGAGTTACTTACCGCCATTACCAGGCTATTCCAACTCTCAGGTAAAGAGCATAGAATTAATAAAGCCCTAACTTCTTCATCAAATTCTATTGTAACCGAAGCTAGCATATTCACAACCATATTGAAATCATTTAAATGATCTACTACTAAACTATTCTCAGACATCTTCATATTAAACAACTTTTTCATTAAAAATATCTTATTAGAGGCAGAGGGTTTTTCATACAACTTCCCTAATGCATCCATTAGATATTTTGTAGTCTTTTCCTTTGAAACATTAAATAATACCGAAGATGCAAGACACAGCCGGATCGTTCCAAGTGCCTTCCAATCCAACAAATCCCATTCCACATCTGTCATACTCGAGGGTTTGTTCACCTTCTCAGACAATGGAGTATAAAGATCCTTCTGATAAAGGTAATCTTCCATCTGCATCTTCCAAAAACTGAAATTATGCCCATTGAATTTATCAACCCTAGATCTTCCATCATCAGCCATAGCTCCCTCAAGCTAAAAAACTTTCCTGCGATTCAACACTTTGACCAAAAACTTGTTATGTTTGTGGAGCCTATTTTCATGTTAGAGTATGGTACACCTTCCATGTGTTACACTCGGGTATTTTTACGGCGGTCCCGCTCGCCGGTGAGCGGGTCAGGGGGGTTCGGGCGAAGCCCCCGAAGCAAATTTTCATGGGTGGTTCATTAACCCATGGGTAATGGGTAACCGTTATGGGCTGTTTTTGGGCCCATGGTTTTTTCGGTCTTTTGCCCATTGTTTTGATACCCTGTTTTTTGCCCTTGGTTTTGATACCCACGGTTTTGTATCAAACTGCTTAAGCAGTTGTCTATTTATATGGTCTTATGCATATGATAGATGTACAAGCAAATGTATTACAGATGTGTTTTGAATTCGGGTGTGAATTCTATAGAGTTTGTTGAGCATAGCTCCAAACGGATCTGGGTATTGTATTGAGAGAGTGGAGGCTTGTAATAAAATCTGAGCAAGTGATTCTTGGTGGACGTAGCCCAAATTGGGTGAACCACGTTAAATCTTGTCTCTGTGTTGTGTTATTTATTCTGCACTTTTATTTCAGATCTGTAATAATTTCTGCATATTAGTTTCTACTATTGCGATTCTGTGAGGGATTATTCCGCATATTTTATCTCTTATTTCCTAACAATTGGTATCAGAGCCTGGTTTGGTTTGCTGAAGTGTTGAATCGCAGGGAAAGTTTTTAGCTTGAGTGGGAGCTATGGCAGATGAAGGAAGATCTAGGGTTGATAAATTCAACAGGCAGAATTTCAGTCTTTGGAAGATGCAGATGGAAGATTACCTTTATCAAAAGGATCTTTATACTCCGTTGTCTGAGAAGGTGAACAAACCCTCGAGTATGACAGATGCGGAATGGGATTTGTTGGATCGGAAGGCACTTGGAACAATCCGGTTGAGTCTTGCATCTTCGGTATTATTTAATGTTTCAAAGGAAAAGACTACAAAAGATCTAATGGATGCATTAGGGAAGTTGTATGAAAAACCCTCTGCCTCTAATAAGATATTTTTAATGAAAAAGTTGTTTAATATGAAGATGTCTGAGAATAGTTGATAGTGAGATCATTTAAATGATTTCAATACGATTTGTGAATATGTTAGCTTGGTTCAATAGAATTTGATGAAGAAGTTAGGGCTTTATTAATTTGTGCTCTTTACGAGAGTTGGAACAACCGGGTAATGGCGGTAAGTAACTTCGGTTCACTAACTCGAAGTTGAAGTTTGAGGATGTTGTAGGGGTGATTCTAAGTGAGGAAATGTGAAGAAGAAGCTGCGGGAATCTTCTACTTGAGGAATGCTTTGGCAGTGGAAACTAGAGGGAGTCGAAGAATAGAGGAAATCATGGAAAATCAAAAGATCGGGCAAGGTCAAAATCCAAGAGCAAGATTGTATGTTGGAATTGTGGAAAGTCTGGGCATGCAAAGAAGGATTGGGAGCTTCGAGATAAGAAGAAACAACAGGAAGAAAACAAGGAGGCAAATGTGGCATCGGGTAATGTATGTCAGGATGCTTTAATTCTTTCTTTGCATAATATTATTGAATCTTGGGTTTTAGATTTAGGGGCTTCTTTTCATGCTACTCCACATAGGCATTATTTTGTTGATTATGTTCAAGGGGATTTTGGGCATGTTTTTCTTGGTGATGATGAGCCTTGCAGTATAGTTGGAAAAGGTTATATTCGGGTTAAGATGCAGAATGGGAATACTTGGCTATTGAAGGATGTCAGACATGTGCCTACATTAAGACGAAATTTGATATCGGTAGGGCAATTGGGAAGTGATGGTTGTACTGTGATATTTACAGACGGACTCTTGGAAGGTTACCAAGGGTGCTCTTGTGGTGGCAAGAGGTAAGAAGGTTGGAACCTTGTATTTAACCACTGATAGTACTAATGATTGTAATCTTATGGCTTCAGATGTAGATACAACATTATGGCACTATAGGCTCGGTCATATGAGCCATAAGGGCATGAACATCATAAAGAAGAATTTGCCTGGATATACAAGAACATGTTTAGATTTCTGTGAGAACTGCATATATGGGAAACAGAAGCGAGTAAGGTTTCTCAAGGTTGGACCTATGAAGAAAGAGAGTAAGTTAGAGCTGGTACATTCTGATGTGTGGGGGCCGGCTTAGGTATCATCTCTTGGGGGTTCAAGTTATTATGTTACTTTTATTGATGATGCAACAAGGAAAGTTTGGGTTTATTGTATTAGACACAAATCTGATGTATTTGACACTTTTGTTAAATGGAAAGCCTTGGTAGAGAATGAAACAGGTCTTAAGCTAAAATGTCTCAGGTCAGATAATGGAGGGGAGTATTACAGCAATGAATTTAATGATTATTGTTCTAAGAATGGAATCTGCAGGCAAAAGACGGTTCCAGGAACTCCACAGCAGAATGGGGTATCAGAAAGGATGAACAGAACAATAATGGAACGTGCTAGGAGCATGAGATTACATGCAGGACTGCCTCTTTCTTTTTGGGCAGAAGCGGTGAGCACAGCTGTGTACTTGATAAACAGAGGACCCTCAAGTGCCTTGGATGGAGGCATACCTGAGGAGGCATGGTACGGTAAGAAAGTTGATTATTCATTTCTTAGAGTCTTTGGATGTGAAGTGTTTGTTCATATAGACAAGGATGATAGGACCAAGCTAGAGGCTAAATCAGAAAAATGTACTTTCATTGGTTATGGTGGTGATGACTTTGGGTTTAAATGTTGGAGTATTAAGGACAAGAAAATCATTCGGTCTAGGGATGTGGTCTTTAATGAGAAAGTCATGTATAAGCAACAGTTGCAGGAAAACAAGGAAGAATCCAAGAAAGAATATGCAGTGGTAGAGGATCTTCCGGATGGGAAAGTGACCCATGAATCAGTTCAGGAACCTATTCAACAGGAACCCCAAACTCCTACAGTGAGGAGGTCTTCTAGGGTAAGAAAAGAACCTGAACGGTTTTCTCCTTCTCTTTATTATTTATTACTCACTGATAGTGGAGAGCCAGAGAGCTTTGATGAAGCAATGCAGGTAGATGCCAGTAAGAAGTGGGAGCAAGCCATGGATGAGGAGCATAAGTCTCTTATGGAGAACCAGACTTGGGATTTGGTGAAGCTACCGGAAGGCAAAAGAGCATTGCAGAACAAGTGGGTGTACAGAGTTAAAGATGAAGAAGGAGGAAAGAAAAGATATAAGGCTCGGTTGGTGGTCAAGGGGTTTGCACAGAAACAAGGTATAGATTTTGATGAGATTTTTTCTCCTATAGTAAAAATGACTTCTATTAGAACTGTTCTTGGAATAGTGGCAAGCAGAAGACTTGCACTTAGAATAGTTAGATGTAAAGAGGCGCATTTCTCCATGGTGATTTGGAGGAGGAGCTATATATGTAGCAACCGAGGGCTATGAGGTCAAAGGTAAAGAGGAGATGGTGTGTAAAAGCGAAGAAGAGCTTGTATGGCTTGAAACAAGCTCCATGTCAATGGTATAAGAAGTTTGATAGCTTCATGATGGAGCAAGGTTATATTAGATGTCATTCTGACCATTGCATGTATACAAAGAAATTTGAGGATGGAAGTTATATTATCATGTGTTTGTATGTTGATGACATGTTGGTTGTAAGTAAAAACATGCAGGAAATAAAAGTACTCAAGAAATAACTAAGTGAATCCTTTGATATGAAGGATTTGGGGGCAGCAGACAAATCCTTGGTATGAGGATAACTCGGGATAGGAAGGAACGGAAGTTGACTTTATCTCAGGAAGAGTACATTAAGAAGGTATTAGACAGGTTTAACATGTAGGATGCTAAACCGGTTGGGACTCCTTTGGCAGGCCATTTCAAGTTATCAAAGGAGCAGTGTCCCAAGACAGAGCAGGAAAGAAACCAGATGTCAAAGGTACCTTACTCATCAGCAGTTGGCAGTTTGATGTATGCTATGGTGTGCACTAGGCCTGATATTTCCCATGCAGTGGGAGCTGTGAGTAGATTTATGAGTGATCCAGGTAAAGAGCATTGGCAAGCAGTAAAGTGGATCCTCCGGTATTTGAGAGGAACCATGGGGACAGTTTGTGTTACTGATGGATCGAACACCACTTTACGTGGTTATGTAGATTCAGACATGGCTGGAGATGTAGACAGCAGGAGGAGCACAACAGGTTATATTTACACTGTAGGTGGGACAAGCGGTGGTGGATTTCACGACTACAGAAGTTGGTGGCTTTGTCAACCACGGAGGCTGAGTATGTTGCTGCCACAGAGGCAAGCAAAGAGATGATTTGGCTACAACAATTTCTTGAGGATTTGGGGCATAAGCAGGAGGAATGTAAGCTATATAGTGATAGTCAGAGTGCTATACACCTAGCTAAGAACTCTGCTTTCCACTCCAGGACGAAGCATATATAGTTGAGATATCACTTCATCAGGACAACTTTGGAGGAAGATAAGTTGAAGTTGGAGAAGATTCATACCAGTCAGAATCCTATAGACATGATGACCAAGGTGGTCACAAGGGATAAACTAAAGCTATGTTCAGCTTTGGTTGGCCTTCGCGGATGACAGTGAAGGGTTGAGAAGCTTGCTCAGTGGAAACTAGTCTCCAAGTGGGAGATTGTTATGTTTTTGGAGCCTATTTTCATGTTAGTGTATGGTACACCTTCCATGTGTTACACTCGGGTATATTTACGGCGGTCCATTAACCCATGAGTAATGGGTAACCGTTATGGGTTGTTTTTGGGGCCCATGGTTTTTGGTCTTTTGCCCAGTGTTTTGAAACCCACGGTTTTTTGCCCTTGGTTTTGATACCCACGGTTTTGTATCAAATTGCTTAAGCAGTTGTCTATTTATATGGTCTTATGCATATGATAGATGTACAAGCAAATGTATTACAGATGTGTTTTGAATTCGGGTGTGAATTTTGTAGAGTTTGTTGAGCATAGCTCCAAACGGATCTAGGTATTGTATTGAGAGAGTGGAGGCTTGTAATAAAATCTAAGCAAGTGATTCTTGGTGGACGTAGCCCAATTGGGTGAACCGGGTTAAATCTTGTCTCTCTGTGTTGTGTTATTTATTCGCACTTTTATTTGGATCTGTAATAATTTACTGCATATTAGTTTCTACTATTGTGATTATGTGAGGGATTATTCCGCATATTTTATCTCTTATTTCCTAACACAAACCAAACCAGGCTCGATACCAATTGTTAGGAAATAAGAGATAAAATATGCGAGAATATCCCTCACTTAATCGCAAAAAGATGAAAACTAATATGCAAAAATTATTCTGAGATCTCAAATAAAATTCTTTAGAATAAAATAACACAACACAAAGAGAGATTTAACGTGGTTCACCCAATTTGGGCTACGTCCACCAAGAAATCACTTGCTCATTTTATTACAAGCCACCGCTTCTCTTTCTACAATACCAGATTCTGTTTGGAGCTATGCTCGAAAAACTCTCTGAATTCACGAAACCAATTCAAAACACATCTGCAATACATTTACTTGTACATCTATCATATGCATAAGACCATATAAATAGACATTTGCTAGCATTGTTTGATTTTACAAAACCGTGGGTATCAAAACCATGGGCAAAACCCGTCCCATAAACCTATGGGTCAAAAAACTCACCCATATGAGAAGAGCACGTTTCCCGATATGTCGGGTGCATTTTTCGAGGCAAAAAAAAATTACGCCTAAAAAAAAATTTGGAAATGCTTTGAACCCCGGCGAGGATACATGAAAAGTGTACAGTCTTCAACACTTTCACACATGAAAACAGGCTCCACAACCTAACATTTTTCTACTTCCTCTGATTTATTTTTAAAGGGTCCGATCTATATCATCTTCTACTTGGAATCTTTTCATTTGAACATTCATCTATTGAACGCATTTGGCAATCGGGACAATCTTCTAGCTCTGGCATGTCTAGGTCAATTATATCTTCATCTAATGAAATAATTGTTTCTTTAGGGTTTATGTTTTGGTTTACTATTTCATGTTGAATACAATTAACAGTAGGGTTTTCTATATTCAAAAACAAAAATGTTTTTGTTACAAAGATATTAAAAAAATTAAACCTGAATGACAAAAAAGAGGAAAAAGGTTATGATAATCTATTACAACTTACTAGTACCCATGTTAATGTTTCCAGTGGATGCATGTTGGGTCTTCATTTTTTTGGTTTGGTTGAAAAAATTTAATATGCTACTTTTTCTTTTTATTTTATCTTCCTTTTGTTGATTGTTCAGAGAATCCATTGCACATGTCCATGAGAATTTTAAAATAGACTAGTTTAATCAAAATCTAAATAGTATTTTAAAAAATTTAAATATAACTATATTCAAAATGAAAATCATGCTACCGGCCGAGAGCACACTACATGATACGGCGGAGGTAGCGCATGCTTAATGGTCGATAGCATATAGTATCTTTATCGGGTGACAAAGATATGTAGTATGCTCTGAGAAAGACATCATGTATTATGCTACCGGCCGATAACATGCATGTTATTAGTCGGTAGTTGTCCTATTAGAAGCACACTACATGATACTAGTAGGTAGAATTCGACATGCTAATGGCCAATAGCATCTGATACTACTTTGGTGGCATGGCATGCGGTATGCTCTTCAAGACATCACATCATCATGCGGTACAAGTCGATAACACAAGACAGCTATTAGTATGCTATCCGGTTGATAACATGATTCATGATGTCATTCGGTAGCATCCGCATGATGTCGACATATAACATATTGTATCTTCTGGCCACACATCATATTGTATGCTCCCGAATGAAAAGATACGAGTATGTTACCGATTAAAACATGTAGTATGTTGTTGGTCGGTAGCATACAAGATGTTGTTATCCGATAGCATATTATATGCTATCCAATGGTAGTATCCTATTATATGATATCAACCGATTGTATGTATATTCCATACATTATGTAAATATTTAGTAGCATACAATATATTACCAGTCGGTATCATATTGTATGCTACCGGACAAGAAGTTGCATATTGTATGCTACCATTCGGTAGCAGTATGTATCCTACTAGCCATTAGCATGGAGTATGCAACTAGTTGGTAGCAAATTTATGCACTTAAAATGCTATAAAACAAATTAAAGTACCTTGAAAGAATTCAACGGGTCATTGACGATCTTTAAAGCAAAAAGGAATTGCAAGGCGAGTAATATTTGATAATCATAATTTTACGGAAGGGGATTGGGAAGTTGGATGTTTGGAACTATGAATAATGAATTATAAATACTTAAATAGTATATATATGAGGTAAATTTGGCATATTTTAATTTTGCGCTAAGGGTGATTTGAATTATAACAATCAGCTATTGGTGTAAACACCTTGGCTAACCGACCCCTAAAATTAACTAGTACCAGAAAATTTTGGCAACTCGGTCCTTATTCCTACCCAAAAAAATCACCAATTTCAAATTTTGAAAACCAAAATATTTGTGAATTAATAAATATTTGCCACTAAAATTTTCCCTGGTATCAAAAAGAGAATCCACCTTATTTTTATTCACTTAGATTTTATATGAAAAAATTTAGTTAGTTCCTTTTCCTGAACAACACATGATTTACCCAACATACCTCTCTGTGGATGAAGGTACAACACAAGTATCATCCACCTCTTTGTTGTAAAAGACTTCCTCTCCTTGGAGGGTAGCCATGGATTTCTTCTTATATTTCTTATTCTTGAAGGGATGTAACTATGGGTGGAGCTTCAATATTTTCCTTGGAATGAGTTTCAATATCGCACTACCCACAATGAACTTTAGTATCCTTCTTAGAAACGGAAGTATCATTTTTATTACCTTTTTTTCTTTCTCCTTGTGTCACCTTGTTTGCTTAAAGCATGTTGAGAGGTAGATGAACTCTTTTTCTTATCCATCTCTAAATAGTGGGCTTGAGAACAAGCCTCATCTATATCCACCAACTTGGATAAGATAATTTGTCTCCTCAGTGATTTATGGAGTCCACTAATGTACTCAATTAGAAGGTCCTGATCCTCTACATCTTTTCCCATGTGAACAAATTTCTTGAAACTCACTAGTGTATGCATGCACGTTAAGGCCTTGCTTCTACCTAAGATACTATCAATACATGGACCTCTCTTCCTCATAACAAATAGGATAGAACTGATTTTTTATTATCCTTTTAAATTCATCCCACTTAGTAATAAGAGGAATATTCTTAATAACTAATGAATGAACATAAATTTCAAACCAATTTAAAGCATGATTGGTCAATTTTAACCTTGCAAAGGAAATCGATAACTCTCATTGATTTGATGTAAACTAAAATATACCTCAAGTTGAGTTAGCCAATGGTCTAGCTTCTCAGCCTTCACATCTCCATTATAAGGTTAAATCTCTATATTCGATTTTTTTAATGGACGAGGTGTAGGGATGACACGAGGCTAGTCTTCTTCATACTCACAAATATCTTCTTCATGGGTTTTAGAGATTCATCCGAAACACAAAGTTTCTCCATGAGCAATCCCATGATGGACTCCAATTTCCCAATGGACAAGGAAATATTTGTAACACCCAAAATTTCTTGTAAGTTAAATTAACTATAGTTAAGTCTAAATAGGATTAGACGAGATCATCATTAGGTATAAAATTCATTTGGTTCATCGTATCATGACCCATAGCTTCTGTTGTAGGGCATGACATTGCGGAACGAATAACCCCGCAGGGCCACACCCACCTTGATGATCCTTCCTAAAACATGATTAGGCCTTAATCATAGGTAAAACGATTCATTAATGATAGTGAATCTTTCGGTTATTTATTCCGGTTATTTTATTTTAATCGGTTTGGTCGTCTTATGTTTTGTTCGACTTTTGCAGTGACCATGATGAATATTGCCTCTGTTTTATCTGACAATGCTATATCAAACCAACTTTACGAGAATATTCGAATTATTATTATTTACGGACTTGGTGATTTTTCATTTGTTTGAATATTTTATATGGAACATGGGAATTCGAATAATTATTATGATAACATATTGTTGGCAATATGTGGACTTATATTATGATGATTAATTTTACCATTAAAGTTAGGTATCAATTAAAATAAAAATTTAAAAAATGCATTATTAATTTGTGAAATTATATATTTAAATCCTAAAAGGATTTGGCATGTAAATCAAAAGTTAAAAAGTATAATAATAATAATATTTTAATATTTAAAATCGAGAGTTTTGAAAGGGACACGCCTTCATCTGACACCAAGTATGTGGCATCACGACATGCATTGACGCATGAAGCAACATTTGGAAGCCGAAAATTCTCCATTATAGTATAGTTTCTTCATTATATTTTCTTTTATTTCTCCTTTGTTTGTTTTCATTCTTTTCTTGGAATACCTGCGTGAGTTTTGGAGGAAGGAAGGATTCAACTTGTTGGAGTGGGAAGAGTAGAAGGTTGCCGATTCTGGGTTTACTTCAGGCATGAATATCTTCTCCCTTCTCTGTAGCATTATTTGTAAATAATGAGGAAATACACATTTTGTTTTAAATGGCAATTAAATGAATTTGTGGATAGCTTCTAATTTAATTGCTTGGAAATGAAATCTAAAAAGGAAATTGATGGATTATGTATTCTCTTAAGTTTTCTTTGTGTGGCTTTAGCTAAACCTAGAAAAAAAAAAGATGGGTGTTCCTAATCTATTTTATTTTATTTTATTTTCTATTTAAATTTAATTTCTGGAAAACCCAAATCGATTTCTGCCTCTAGGTTTTATTACAGACAAACAATAATTTATTTGTATGAGCAAAGCGATTTCTAGGTAGTGTGAAAAATGTTTTTACCAGGTATTTCATCATTTTTGCCTAATATATTTGCTTCTAGATTCTAATAATTTCTAAATAGAAAAGAAATTAATGTTGGAATGAACTGATTTGGATATGTACAAGTTGATTTGCATGTAGGTATAATTTTATTACCTGAATGAAAAATAAATTAGTGTTAATAGTCTATGTAAGATGACTTAGTTTTTCTTAAAGGATTTCATTACTAGAAGTGTTAGAAACTTATTGTTGTTATTCTATGCAAATAGACTTCAAAATTATCATCCTGTGGTATGTGGGTCAATTTGTTTTGTTGATCTGTCGATTACCTAAAAGAACATGTTAAAATGATTTAATAGAGGTGTTTTTACACTATTTAGTTGGATTGTTCCTATAAATATATATATGTATGTATTCTGATTGTTTGGAATAAATTTATTGTGTGTTTTACAGAGTTGCTCATTACCTAGAGGGAATATGTCTAATTGGTATTTGGAAATGATGATTTCAGACTATTTTTTAAGTTGTTTGTTGATTGGAAGGTAAGAAAAATAATAGTTGAATCTGTACCATGTGAAGCATGATTTTCTTGTGGTTTAATCAGAATTCGGATGTTGAATGATTATGGTTTGATTATGTCTTGATCCTTGTGATTAGAGTGAAACATGATTGCTGAAATAGAAATTGGTTGTTCTATTTGTGTACATTCATAGTTGTATCTTGATGAAAAACATGTAATAATACATCCTCCGTTGTATTACCATACGTTTGTTGATAAAATAACTTGTATATTGTTTCATATTTTATTAAATAATTGCATCAAAAATTGGAGTTAATATTCATGCCAGTTCATTTTGAACTGACAACATACCACTACTCCAGTCTTGCAAGATAATTAGTCATCACGTTCGGATATGCGGAAACTCATGTCTTGTGAATTTTAATCGTAGCATGGATCTAAATGAGATACTTGGATTTCAATTTGTAGAAGGATGATATCCTAGAATTTTGACTAAATTTATTGGGAACTTGGACCCATTGTTAATATTCAAACCTCACTATGTGAGAGTTACCATAATAGTTATATATTTCGCCTTAACGACATATGTAATTTATGATTTTAATAAAGAGATGATTACCTTGTATGAAAGAATATCTTAATATGAGTAAATGATAAATATTAGAAGTGAGAAATCTTACTTATCATAAATTGATATATTTATTTATTTGATATTTGTCAATGTATGAAGCCAATAGTTGGGAAATTATTGTAACAATCAATTGTCTTTAATTTCTAAATTAAATAAGCTATTTAGTGGCATAGCTAATCGAAGGAATAATTAAATATACATGTTTTAATATATATTTAATTCGGCCTTTCGATAAACTTGGTATTAATATGATAAGATTGTAAATCCTGTTGTATAGAGAATGGAAGAGTATCATTGTAAAAGGTAATTTAAGGTTAAAAAACAAGCATCAGGAAAAGAGAGACTAAATGGGATGGTAAATAGATGAAAAGATCCATTAGACTTATCTCATGATGATCCTAGTTGGCCTTTGGCATTTATCTCGATATAAACTCTTGCAAGATAGGTTAAATTGGAAATAAAGTAAATACAAACTATAAGATCTAGATAACTGTGAAAGGGATAGTTGTGAGGTGGCGGAAGACTTAAACTCATAAGACTAGTGTGTTGTCTTGAGTTTAGTTGTAACCTACACAATGAAAACTTTGGCCAAAGTAATGCATTGATGGTTGTGCATTGTCTAATCACCTAGTCCTCCAATTAAAATTAAAATTGCCAATAACTTGATCATGGGAAGTTGAACACTGAACATGAGGTAGGCAATGGTCGGATACCGGAATACGAAGTCAGAAAACTAGCTTCGTGGTAGACCCAAGGACTTTCACATGGTTCCCATGACCTAAAAAAGGTTGAGCCAAAATGCTAGTAAGCATTGTCACTCGAAGTAGTGGTGAAGGGAGATCGTGGAGATCTGGATACACCCTTCTCAACCACACATGGCTTACACGGATGTTATCAGATAGATCAAAAGAACAAATTTGATTAAATAAATTTGTATGATTGCAGCTGCGTAATCTATTTTTATGTATGTTTAAAAAAATATATCCCCATTTTCCAGTTCTAGTAATTTTGAGCATTACAATATTGCGCACATCTTTGGACAGACTTGCCACATTTTCCTCCAATTTGTAGAAACGCCCTTCTCATGTCTCATTTGCATCTTCTCTATGAGCCATGTCTTATATTCATTACTTTCACTTCCTGGTGGAAATCTCCACTTCAAAAGGAAAGAGGTTACCTTCACCACTTTATTTTCCCTTTCGGGTAAGGGGCATCAAACTGACACAATGTCAACACAAGTTATACCATACAAAAATAGAAATCTTAACAGCTCTAATACTAATATGATCCATAAATTGCCTTTTAACACAATGAACATATCTTGTTTAAGTGATATTAAATGAATAATCTAAGTGTTGATGGCGAATCACAACACCCCTGAATGTCTGCAACTTGATGGGTTGAGACTCTCAGTGTGATTGCATAACATGGAGATTTTCCCAAGTGTGGGACCTTGTGAATCGGGAAAGCTCTCCGGATGAAGGCCAATTCATATTCCTCTGTTCATATGCACACGTAAAAATGCGAGAGGGTTTGCAAAAAAACCTAATCTAACTTGCCAAGGAGACAGGGTAAGAAGATGCATAAAAATAAACCTAAACTAACAAAGGTGATGCACCGAGGAATGAAGAACACCTGTCTTGCCAATAAACACAAACCATTAAAATGCAATGCAAGATCATGCACAGATAACCAAAATTGTAGTGAAAGATCAGGAGGATGAAAATAAACACAGAGAGGGTTGAGAATCATCCACAGACATGCATTATCTGCTCCAAAGATTGATACAATACACTACAAAATGCCAAGAGGCAAAGTTGCATTACAATTTTAAATGGGAGGTTTGAACTCCACAAACTCACCTGCCAAAGAGAAGAAGGGAGGGGCAAAACAAGAATGTCCAACCTTTAGAAAGAATCCCCTCCTTACAATTTATAGGAAGAATGAGAGAGGGAAGAGAGAGGAAATCCAAATCTACCCCAACCACCTCCAGGTTGCATTTAATTCATCTCATTATGGTGGTAGGTGAGAACCCTAGCAAACCCAAAAAGTGGCGAACTGTATTTTACATTTTTAAGAATTTTTTCTCACCCAATTAAATATATCCAATCGTAGTTGGATAGAGGACCTCGTAATCTTTCCGAAAAGTCCAACCTTGCATGAATCCGAGCTCCCTGTGAAAAGTTATGGCCGTCTGAATATCTGGGTCAGGGTCTGCTTCCTGTCAGCGCTCAAAATGTTGCACCTCCTGAAGGTGCGCCTTGGCGCATCCATCCTTATGTTGACATCCTCTTACGTGCACCAAAGGCACTGAAAATGTGGTGTCGACACCTTATGTCATGCACCCTTTACTTGTGCCAAGGCGCGAATTTCTTCATGTTGACACCTTATGTCATGCGCCCTTTACCTGCGCCAAGGCGCAAATTTCTTCATGTCGACACCTTATGTCGTGCGCCCTTTACCTGCGCCAAGGTGTGAATTTCTTCATGTCAACACCTTATGTCGTGCACCTTTACCTGCGCTAAGGCGCGAATTTCTTCATGTCGACACCTTATGTCATGCGCCCTTTACTTGCGCCAAGGTGTGAATTTCTTCATGTCAACACCTTATGTCGTGCACCCTTTACCTGCGCCAAGGCGCGAATTTCTTCATGTCGACACCTTATGTCGTGCGCCCTTTACCTGCACCAAGGCGCAAATTTCTTCATGTCGACACCTTATGTCGTGCGCCCTTTACCTGTGCCAAGGCACGAATTTCTTCATGTCGACACCTTATGTCGTGCGCCCTTTACCTGTGCCAAGGCGCGAATTTATTCATGTCGACACCTTATGTCGTGCGCCCTTTACTGCGCAAGGCGTGAATTTCTTCATTCCCATATCTACCCGAGGTGGAAGATATATACAACACTAAGTTCATTAAATTAGCATGTTTATAAAGAAACATCCATAATACTGAAAATAGGAAATTGCAAGATGAGGAGACACAAGAGTTTATCCTTGAGAAACCCAGTGTGGGAAAAACTCCAATTGGGTAAGAAATTGTTTCCCTTTCATTATGAAAATATCCAAATAATACAAGTTTATTGTCATAAAATAACCTTCACGAAATATTTTAACTACTAGTTGTATAACTTGCTTGCAACTCTCAACAAGAACCCATCTCTTCTCATGGATAAAACAAGAACATTCTTAACTTCCTTTCTTTGCTCACACTTGAATTCACCAAAAACACTTATCTAGAAATATCAAATACATGCATATTTATAGTTGTTCTGCCCAAAGATGGAGGGAAAGACAAACCAAACCATTTGGAAGCCAAAACATTTCAGAATGTTGAGTTTCGAATTTTGGTGTCGTCGGGGAGAAGACTGTCGGTAAAGACAAGCTGGAAGTTATGTGACCATCGTAACAATTGTGTAACTACCACTCTGTGAAGAACCGTAGTTACGTAACCATCACCTATAAAACTCTCAAACAAAACAACAATGGCCTGTAGATGTCATTCGAAGGTGTATGGATCACCCTCAACCTAACTAGACCATCTCTTGAATAAATAATATGCTAAGAATGTGTACTATAAGTATCAAATATGGAGAATACATAGAATTAGGTATTTTTATATCCATTTTAGGATCATTGTTTTAATGGGTGTTCATATTTTTTAAGTCAATTAAGATAAACTAACATTTTTTCTAAATTTTCTAGTAGTTGATGGTTTGATGTAATTTTTCTTCTTGTTTAGCAATTTCAAGAGTGGTTCTAGCCTAGAAGTTGGCTTTGATGATAAATTTATGTGCATATATTAGAATAAAATGAAATTAATTTTAAACTAAAACATGAAAAAAAAGTTTTGAAAACTTACCCCGTGATTTTCTTCCCCAATTTTCTAATTTATAATTAATTTAATTTAAAAATTAAAAATAAAGTAAAAACCCTAAAGTTTCGTTTCCCTCCCTATTTTATTATTTTTCATTGATTATAGTTAAAATATGAAATAAACAAGAAAACCATGTCTTCTTAGTTCCCTTCCCATTTTTCTAAATGGAAGTGAAACAAATAACCGACTTAAACCTTGAGTCTAAATGAAGTTGAATATCGTTGACCAAAGGCAAAAATGGTGAGTAGGCACTAGTGGAGGTGGTGCATTGAATGGAAAATATGTTACATGGGTTTTATATGAAAGGTGAATCATCACCAATATAGAAAAAGGTGTTTCATATGAAACCATAAATAAATTTTTATGCATAAAAATAAAACTCTCTCTCTCTCTCTCTCTCTCTCTCTCTCTCTCTCTCTCTCTCTCTCTCTCTCTCTCTCTCTCTCTCTCTCTCTCTCTCTCTCTCTCTCTCTCTCTCTCTCTCTCTCTCTCTCTCTCTCTCTCTCTCTCTCTACGCATGCGCATGCGATCATGTGTGTATGTGTGAATGTGTGTGCGTGTGTATGAACCATGCATATAGGATCTTGCCCTCGATTTATTCATGATATGAATCATGTAAAATATATGCAAATAATATAATAATTTGCATCGTATGGATCATGCTTAACACAAAAGGACCATAAACATGCCATTAATGCAAGTAAATAAATCATGATAGAAAATATGTCAAATATACAACTAGGCATGGAGAAAACATTTCATACACTAAATTAAAATTAGACATGCAAAAAAATCATAAAGAAATCAAATAACACAAGATTTTTAGCATGCAAATCAAGCACTAAAGATATATCAAGCACATTTAAGAAACCGATTTCACTATTTTTATTAATCTATTTAATTTGCTTTTAAGATTTAGTGTGTTTCTAATTAACATACATAAAAAGTGATGAAATAATGCAATAGGTGGATATTCTGATTTAATTAACTTCCAACATTAATTTCCAAAATTTAATAACACTTTACAAAGTGACTATTAACCTAACAACTATCAAAAAAACAAAGGAGAGATTGCACTTATCTCGATTTTTCGTGGATCTGGAAGATTCCAAGTGATTTGAATCAAGAACAGCCGATCTCAAGTTGAAAATGCTTTTTGTAAGAACTAGCTTTGAGAGTGGATCTCGGAAAAAGCTGTATAAATAGGTCAAGCTGCTAATTTTGTCCAGCTTCTAACCCTATTATGCGGTTTTGAACCTATTTGGATTCTCGGGGTTTGTAACTTCCGAGTGGTTTTCCTACCTAGAAATGATTGTCGGTGTATGTCAAGTATTCTTCACTCACCTTCGAAATGGCTCTGTAAACTCTGCTCAAACCCTCATAGTGCAAGATGGAGTTCTACAAAACAAAGTTGGGGGAGAGCAAGCGAGGCCACTCTCACCCAAGGAGGAGGAACATTTTTCTCATATTTTTATTACTTAGTTTTATTTCTTGTAATCTACATTTACATGAACTCTAGATATGTTTAAATAGATATTTTAGTTTAAAGTTTATTTAGCTATATTAAGTGTTTAGATAATGATTTATTGTAGTTATTGTACTTCTATATTCCCACATTTGTAAAAGCATTTAAATGTTTATTGTTTTAACTTGGATTAGTAGGGTTTTTAGAAACATATTTCATCTTGTTACCTATACTAGACAACCTTGGATGCCACCCTGGATTTTATATAATTAACTAAAGTGGAGGGCACAACAACCCTAACCATACCGGCCTCCTAATGAGGTCTAATTAGGTATCTCTTAGGTTACCTCCCTCCCCCGTACATAACTAATATCATAAATACAAAAACCATTAAAATATTTTCAAAAATACAAAATTAGGACCCATATATGACTTAATTTCTAGCTTGTGCTTTACATTTCACTACTACATATTGTTCCAAAAACATAAAAAAAAAATGGGGTCGATTCGTGAATGGTTTTTTAAATTTTCAGCATTATTATCAATACACAACCCACAACACAAAGGCATTGTTATTAGTGTTACCTAACTTTAAAAAATAAAAAGGTTGGTCCCATATGTGTCCTTTTCATTATTACTTAGTCATTGTGCTCTACCAAAATGAAAAAAAATGTAGTTCCATATAAAATATGCCCAACGTTAAATGTAGAGAAAAGAAAATAGGAAAAGAGAAGAGAAAGGAAAGAGGAAAAAAATTGTGTGTGGAAGAAGAAGAATATAGAGGAAGAAGGGTCTGAGAAAACAACTACACATAGCACAATAAACCTTAACAATTTACCATAGGTCACCCCGAACACACATTTCTTTGGGTCAAGACGAACCTTATACTCACGTAATCTATCGAAAATACGTCCTCAACACACCTGGATGCCCTATTCATGTTTTTTATTTTGCTAATATATCATCAACATAATCTTCTATGATATCTTGTAACATATCATGGAAGACGACAGACATTTCTCGTTGATAGGTGGCACCGGCATTTTTCAAGCCGAAAGGCATGACCTTATAATAGAAGGTGCCCATGGTGTAGTAAATGTCATTTTATGTTGATCCCCTTCAACAATACATATTTGATTGTAACCAAAAAATCCATCCATTAAGGAGAGAATTTCATGGCCTATCATAGAATCAACAATCATGTCTATATTTGGCAAGGGAAATTCATCTTTGGGACAAGCCTTGTTAATGTCTCGGAAGTCTGTGCATATCCTAATGCCGGGGGTTTCTTGGCTACGGGAACTATGTTAGATATCCATGCCGAATAATCAATAGGTCAGATAAAGTCGGCTTCCAAGAGTTTCTCAAGTTTGGATTTGACAAGCAATGCTACTTGGGGATGCATTTTGCGTAGTTTTTGTTTCACATGATTTGCATCCGGATGCACCACAAGGTGGTGTACTACAAGAGATGGATCCAGGCACTGAAATTCCTTATATGTCCATGAAAATATATCTTGGAATTCAATAAGGGGTGTTTTGAATTCCATGTAAAATTTTCGGTTGTTCGGTGGTTCTAATGTTTATGTCTTTAGTTTCTTCTACAAGCATTTTAGATGTATCCTTTTCGGAGAATGATGCTAATGGTTGATGTAGGTCATTGGTGTTAGGTGATTTGGGGGAGTTGGTACAATATTTTTGTGTGTGATGTTGAGACTTTTTATTGACATGTTTGTTTGATAGGGTGGCGATGAGATTTTGACTATGGGAAATTTTTTGTTTGCGCTTCTGATCCAAATTTTCCGAAGGTGAAGGATCTAAATATTTTATTTCTTCACCAAAATAGGCCGATTCATCTAGATTGATTTCAAATCCTTTTCTATGGTTAGAAGTAGGGATTTGATCACGAGTTCCAAGGAATTCTTTGATGGCTTCATCATTTTGGAACATGTCCATGGCCACATGATGTGATTGGCCATGGTCTATGAGATTCGGATGCGTAGGCTCAAAATTGATGACATTAATAGATAAATATTCAAAGTAAAGATGTGTTTCAGCAAGGTCCTCAAAAAGGCTACATGGAGACCTAGCGTCATTATCAGAGCTGGTGTCATCGTTATTACTTGAAATTATTATGGGATCAACATCAAATACCTTGAAACCCAGACCATGTTTATCATGATGTTGTGTGCAATTGATTGGGTCTAAACGACCTTGTTCATTTGGACCGAGTCCTTTACCCTTCCATCGCATGCTTTTCATTATGCGATGAGCTTTGGTAAATTAAGGGGACTCGTAATAGGGAGCAAAGTCATCATTATATAACCAAGATCCTAAAGAACTTGGAATTTGTTCATTGTCAAGATCCCAAACTAATTATCCCATTTGGTAAGTGGGATGGATTCTCAGATGTGGAGCGTTGGGTTTTCCGTAGTTGTGTGGGGATTTTTTGATGTAAAAGGAGTTTTCCATCTTTTGAAATTGATATTCACCGCATCCTTTGTCAATGATTTTGAATGTGTGGGATGGGGACCAACTAGGTCCCTCGTGTGGCAAGGAAGTCAGTTTGGTAGTTCTAAAAGATGAAGAGAATGGGTTATAAGAAGAAGGGGGTGGATTGGAGGATGAAGTTTGGTTATTCATAGGAGAAGGTATCTTAATAGAAGAGGTGTGGTTGGATGAAGAAGGTTGACTAGGTGAGGAAGAAGATGGTGTGGTGGAAGAATAATTGTTGTTGGAAGAAGAAGCTTGATTAGTGAAAAAGATGATTAATTAGTGGGAGGAGGACTAGTTGAAGATTGTTGATTAGTGGAAGAGAATGGATTGGAAAATGTGGTTTGGTTAGGAGATGATGGTTTCGGATCATTCTTAGGGAGTGTATCTGGATCGATGCGTGTTTTGTTAGGGATTACACGAGGTGGAGCGTACTTATCTGTTGATGGACAATAGTGATCATGTCGATACCATCCTTGAGGAATCTACAATACTCAAAGGGTTGAGGATCCACACATAACATAAATTCCTTTTCCAAATGAGGAAATTTAATACATTGGTGGAACGTTGATGGGACGGCTTTCATGGCATGAATCCATGGTGGCCGACGAGAATGTTATATGCAACTTCTACATCCACCACATGACATATTGTTTCTAAGGTGATGGGTCCAACTTGGAGAGGCAACGTGATTGTGCCTTCAGACTTTCTTTCACTATTATCATACCCATGAATGGTTATGATATTGTTTTGTAAATCATTTTCAGTGTAACCTAGACAACGTAAAAGTTTCATGGAACAAATATTCAATGCGGATCCATTGTCGATTAATACACGCTTGATCTTATGATGAGTTATATAACCCTCGACGTATAAAGAATGATTATTAGTGATGTTGGGATTAAGAAGGTCAACGGGACCAAAGGATAAAATAGGATTGGGACCGTAAGATGTGCAATTAAAGCCTAGAATTGTTGTGAATTGATGTCCTCAAGGACACGAGCATTATTCAATGTTTGCATAAGGATGCGTTGTAGTGTGGGAGAATAATTAAGTAATTCCATGATGGAAATTTGTGTTGCAGTCTTCTCCAATTGTTTGACAATATTGAATGATGACACAGGTTGTGGAGTGGAATTGGTGGCGGAATCATATGGCGGGTTAAGAGGTGGTGTGGGAGACGAAGTGGCAGATTTTTTTGTTGTAGGGACCCACATTTTTTTGTCTAGTGGTGATCACACAGTCAGTTCTGATCTTTATAGTTGCCACTAAGTCTTAGTCATAATCTATGGTTGAAAATGAGTCAGTCATACTCGACATTACTTGATGATTTACCCTTATCTTTTGAATTATTATCATGGTTAGGGAAGGGATTTTTGAACATGTGAAGTTTTTCATTAGGTGTTTTTGTCTCAGAATTATTTTCAACTTCTATGTCTCCACGTTCAATCAGGTCTTGGATGTAATGGTAGAGTTGCATGCATCGATCTATAGAGTGCCCTTTTATGCGATGGTAATCACAATATTCATTGTCCTTATACCAATTTGGTTTGGGTTTTCCTTCTTCGAAGGGTTTGACGATGGGATATGTAATCATGTTGGCATTTTCTAAGTGACGAAAGACACTAGATAGGCTTTCTCCGAGAGGAGTGAACTGTCTTCGCCGGTCCCGAGAAGGAACTTCCTTTCTAGGGATTATGATTGGTTGTTTGGATTTAAATGTGTTGATGGGATTGTTTTGAATGTTTGGACATGGCGGGAATCAGTAACACCATCATTGACTATATTTTGGTTTTGGTTAAAGAATTTGGATTTGTCCTGGTTCTGAGGGGTGTCTCGATAAGGTTGGTCCCTAAAGGGTGCTTTAAGTAAGCCCTTAGAAATGAGGGATTTTTCAATATGTGTTCCTTTTCAATGACTTCTTTGAAACTATTTAGACAATGCATTTGCATATGGAATGATAATTCGGCATTGAGATTTGGAACAAAAATGCTAACTAGTTGTCTCTTAGGTATTGAGCAGGGAAATCTACTTGTAATTCCTCGCCATCATTGTAAAAAGGAGGTAAAATTTTTGTTGGGCCTTTGTCTAGTGTTATAGAGATCAAGCATGGTTATTTCTGAGTCTAAGTTGTAGGAAAAATGTTTGACAAATTTCTCTAATAAGTTTGCGAATGTCGTGACCGACCCTTTGGGAAGATGGAAAAACCAGTCTAAAGCCTATCCTCCTAAACTTTGGGGAATAATCGTAAAAGATACGTGTCACGATAGGAAACTTCCTGAAATTACATGTAAAATTCCTTAACATGTTCACGGGGGTCACCTTTGCTTTTGTATTTATCAAATTTTGGGATTTCGAAGGATGACGGAAATGGTAAGTGTGATATCTCGTATCAAATGGATAAGGACATAGTTCTTCAAAGTTGAATTGTTTTGATTGTTTTTATAGTCCCTGAATGGTGTCTTTCATATGTTTCCATTCTTGTGTGAATGGAGAGGCAAGGGACGGGTTATCAAGAATGTTGTGAGTATTGGGGTCCATATTGGATTCATTTAGCCTTTCATCTCTAGCAGATTTGCTTCCTCGATTTTCTTCGTTAAGTCTTGGGTTTTAGTGAATAAATCGTCATGAAGAGATATTTGGATTGTTTGTATTTCATTGTGATAACTTGATTCATTGTTATCGATAAGTTTGTTTAAATTTTCAGTCCTGAAGTCGGGGGTAATTTTTCCCCCATGGCTAGGATGCGTAATAGATATTCATTCTTGTTTTGTTCTATCACCCTATTTACTTGTTCTTGTTCTTCATTGGTGAGTTATGGTTGCGCTACTTCTTCATCATCATTTTCATGATTGTGACTACGTGTGAATACCATGATGAGATAGGTGTGTGCTTGATTAAGCTGTAAAAAGTGGGTAGGAATTTTGAGCAGGCATGATTAAATGAGAATTTGATTGCTTTGGATTTAGCTTGAATAAGCTCGTGATGACTGATAAGGAGAGTAACTCAAACAAGTTATCTCAATATGATTGTGATATAACTCGAGATGAGTTATTAGGGAATTTGTTTCACGTTGTATAGATTTATCTTGAACAAGCTCTGGATTATTGACAGGAGAGTAACTCAAACAGGTTAATCTCAATATGGTTGTGATATAACTCAAAATGAGTTATGAAAGGATTTGTGTTGGCTGTGATTTAGATAAACGTGATGGTTGAAAAAATAATGAGTGAACTCAAACAAGTCACCCAATATTAGTTTGATATAGCTTGAAATGAGCTATGAAGGATGTTTTGACAATTGACGATATGGGAAGTGAATGCCAGTCACTCAATATCAGTTGGATATAGCCAAAGACAAGCTATGGTGGATGTGTTGTTGGCTGAAGCAAGCTAATGAAATTGGTGCGATGTTTTGGTCTGTGTTGTTGGATTGCTTGGACGTTTTTGCTTGGTATTGAATTGGTCGAGAAATGATTTTTGTGGAACACAACTAGGGTTTGAACTTTTACAATGAACACATTGATATCAACCAAGTTTGATGATAAAAATAATGCTAAACTATTTTTTTGACAATCAACAAGCAGTCATGTGTATCAAATTTTGGCTCAGGAGGTAAATTCTTCAAGAATGATCATTATTTCATGCAATCATACAAGTATGTTGTGGAATGATGGATGCAGGCTCTTATCACTCCAAAAAGATGTATCCTCTAATATACCCTAGTCTTGATATACCTAATTCTATACGGGGATAGAATTGGTACGAGGAACCCTTAGAGCACTAGAGGAGACTCACCAATTCTTACTTGCTGCTTCAAAGTGAATCACCTCATCCAAAATAGGTTTTGTTAAAAGGTGGAAGGTGATGGGGGATGAATGTGTATGGTGTCCTTATAACTCCCCAAAAAGATTTACGAGATGATGCCGAAGCTTCGTTATTCTTACAACTATTTAGGCTGACTCGCATGTGCCGCACATGACAACATTACCTGTAAGTGAAGAGCAGGGGCGAGGTAAATACCAAACTTTGTGATGAGAGTATGTCTCAAAGTGTGATGCAGATGTGAATGTTGTTGGTGCGTGGTAGTCAAATCCATATCACCGATGTAGCTTTGGTGGTGATGAAATCCACCTCAACTATGTGCAAAAATAAAATGATGAAGTGATTAAATGCAAGGTTCTTTCCAACTTGAAATAAATCACTATCTAGAATGTAATTATGTACACTGAGCATGCTAATATTTTTGGTTTCAAGCAATTTTCTTTGAATGGTGGTACTTTTACAATTTTTTGTTTGTTTGTTTTGTGTTTTTTTTACAATATTTTAGTGATGGTCCTACAAAAAAAAATTAGAAGTTATCCTACAGACAAAATGTTAGAAAAGTGAGTGTGGTTGCTTTTTATTTTCCAGATCACTCGATGGTGCAGAAAAGAGCATACACAACCAACAATAAAACAAATATTAATAATATGATGGAGTAAAATAATGATGAAATGATACAGTTAGAAACAAAGCTAGAGGATCCTGTAATGTTAGATCAAGAACTAAATAATCATTATCGTTTCTGATTTTCCATATCACTCTAAGGCGCAGGAAAAGAGCATACACAGATATAATTGGAATAGATGTTTTGTAAAAAAATTATAAGTATTACAATTAATCGTGATTGCGAAATAGTGATAACAATTATCTTCACAAAAAAAAAAACAACAAAAGAAGAGATATAAAATGTTACCAGAAGTGTGGTCGTGGAAAATTGGAATGTAAGGCAAAAAAAAATTTGCGAGCCATTAGGTGGCCCTTTTAGTGTGCAAAAGGTGACGGGGAATGCAAACTCGATAATTTTGGCTAGATAGGTGACGAAAAGGTCTTGTATTGTCGAAAAAAAGATCATGGAAGAAAATGATGAGTAGTTTGCTACTGCACTCTAACGTTAGCAATAATAATAATAATCCAACGATGTCGAGTATGACTTAATGGTCTTATATAAAGTTGAAAAAAAACGCGTATGAAAGCAAAGAAGTAGTATAAAAGATCACCACAAAAATTTGTTGATTGGGTAAGTTGAAAATGCAGGTGGAGTTGGTAAACCTAATGCCAGGTGGGATGTGTAGAAAGACGTGGCACTTAACAATGTTGAATTGGAATTTGGAAACCGTGAATTATAAACTTGAATGCTAAAATGAAACGTTGAAAAATAAAGTGTAGACTAAAAAAATGGTAGATTAGATTTGTGGGAGATTAGGCAATGATATATATCAATGATAAAATAAAGGAGTCAATATTATGATAAGGAGGCACGTTTTTGACCAAATGTGAATAATCATATAACACGTATGGAAGTGAGTAATGTTGGTAGATACATTAAAGACAGTTGAACCTAAATGTGGACTCTTGAAGCTTGATAAAGGTAATTCGGAGAAAAAATTAGCGAAGAATGGACACGTGAAAATCAAGGTATGGGCGTAGTTGGTTTTCGAATGCTTATAATCACCAAACAAGTGAAAATGTTCACGCGGAAAAAAAACGGGAAATGGAACAAAGATAGTAGTTTGAAGATTGAATTTCAAAGAGATATGGCGAGCTATACAATCTATACTAAAGTGGTGGATGATGGTCTGGCTATGTCAAAAGTACGGTCGTTTTTTATGTAATGTGTTACATATGCGAATGAGATGGTTGAAGCATTGCGGTGAGATGGGGAGAGATGGGGAGAGGATGGTCAAGTGATGGGATGAGTAGAAAGTGCATGGTAGAGTGTGGTTAGGCGTTAGGATAGTGAACTCGCTAGGTTAGTCGAGAGGAGAGGGCTCTCTAGAATGGCAAGGGAGAGAGTGTAGATTTGTGATGGGAGGTGCTGGGTGGAGATCGTGTGGATTGGAGTCCAGTATGGGGGATGTTGGGATGGGCAATCGAGGGCTCGAGTGGAGTTTGAATGTGTAGACGGGAAGGATGGAGTTAGAGGGCTAGGGAATTGAGGGGGAGTTAGGACGGTGACATGGGAAGAAGGACAGGCGTGGGATGTGGGAAGGGCTTGGGGTGACAGGATGTAGGTCCACATGGAGGGGAATTGGGATGGGTTTGATGGGGGAGTCGGCATGGAGGGAGGAGGAGGATGGAGGATTTGTGGACGTGTTGAGGATGGAGGAGTAGTCGAAGGTGGGGATGGAGTTGGTGTGGACAAGTTGAGGACGGAGTTGGTGTTAGGGAGGAATGATAGAGTCGACGTTGGGATTTTAGGAAATGGGGAGAAGAATAGGAGAGCTCGCAGGGAGGATTTGAATGGATAGGAGAGGTTTGAATGGGGATGGGTAAGTGAGCAGAGAGGTGGGAAGATGTGATCGGTGGGTGATTTGGGGAGTTGGGAGTTTAGGAAGTGGGGAGAGATGGGTGGAGAGTTGCGTTGAGGTGTGAGGAGGTGTGTGGCGAGTTGGTGGTTGATAAAAAGTGGGATGTAGGAGATAATGGGGTGTGGAGTTGTGGGTAGGTAGGTTAGGATATTTACAATTTGTTTTTATTTAATAAATAAATATACATGTTTATAGCATTTAAAATGAAAAACGATAGAGATGTGAGAATTGAGATCTAAATAAAGAAAACTTGCTAAGTGAGATAGTATTTTTTTGTTTTGGAGCAAATATTTAAATGTATTGAAAAACTAAGTGGTTAAAAATGTGTTTGTAAGCAAGATCGATTGTTGTTTTTGTTGTTTTGTTGAGTTGTGGAAGGAGATCTAGTGTGGAGAAAGAAAATAAATAAGACATTAGATAAACTAAGATCTAGATATGCATGGAAAACTAAAAAGTGATTAGTAAATAAGATCGATTTCCTACAAAACAATTATTTTAGCTAAAATAAATAAATAAATTCATTTTCTGGATTGGTTTCCCATGACAGTAGGATGATAAGCTAATGACTAGTTCATTTGTTTTTGCAGATTATGAGTGAATAGCTACAAAACCAGAACCAGAACTATTTGAAATGTAACCTCTGTGACGACCATAGGATTGAATATTTCCATTGTGATCCACAAATATCTGGATCAGGTGATAGATGTCCCTCTGCTAAACACCAAGTATCGAGGAGATCAAAGATAGGACAAGCATCATAGTTTCATTATTGCTATAACCTGCAATATACACCACAAGACACCGCACAACAAAAACACTACCCACAAGCGTGAAGGTTAACCAAAGAAGGCCATAAGGCATAGAAAAGGAGATAATAATGAATAATAATAAACAAAGAATGGATAAAACCACTAATTGGGAAATCAATGGTAATAGATCAAAAGTAACCGAGCGTGCCAGAATGTAAGCTAGGAAAAATGCACTACTAACAAGGAAGTAAAATACTAACAATAATACCTCCTCCTTCGTTCCGTGTGCAAACCTCATAATGGGCTAGGAAACATGGATTGAGCCCGATTGCATGATATGTAGGTGCTTTTCTCAAGACGGAGCAAGGCCTTCCTGCAACAATGATCCACTTACTTTGCACCAAATGGGTAAAAGGATTATGGATTTGGGGTGCTTCAAGATGAGGCTATTTGGGCATTAGGACGAGGTGGAAGGATGTTCTTTGCTCAAAGGATGCAAGAACTTAGACAGGGCATTCAAGCTTATTCTTCATGTCTTAGAGGGGAGGGGTAAGGTTGTATTTATAGCCTGGGGAAGTGATTAACTTAGATTAATTTAAGTAATCATGGTTTGAAAATGTGGGCAAGATTAGGTGAGTGGGGACCACGAAGAATGGGTGAGGATTTGATTTTGGATTTTTAATTCATAAGTGGAGGATTTTAGGTGAGTGGGGACCATGAAGAGTGGGTGAGGATTTGATTTTGAATTTTTAATTCAATAGTAGAAAAACATGGAGAATAATGACATGTGGTAAGGATTAGGTTATTTTTAGATTTGAAATGGATAATTAATCAAATTATATTTGATTAATTCGAAGTGTATTTTTGTGGGAAATGAGGTAGGGGAATTAATTGATTTAGGACAAATGTGAAATTAGGGTGTCTACATTGTGTATACAAAGGAGTTACTGCGATATAGGTATGAGCCCTATTCATTTGATTCACACGGGTGTGGCGGGGTAAAAACAATAAATCTATATTGATAAAATTAGTTAAAATATTTTCATTACATATGTATGTACTTAGTTCTATTTTGGCTAATTTTGATGTTTGATTTTATGATCTTATGTGTATGTAGGGAACTTCAACCCCCTCCATTTTGACTTTAAGGGCACGAGACTCATCCATATCATCATCTTCGTACCCGTTTGTACTCTAGGAGCTCTCGATAACTCATCGAGCATTATATGTAAATACGACGTGGTCGACAACTTGCGGTAAGTTTGTGTATTTATGTAAATACTTTCATTAGCATGGTCTTAAATACATGTTAAAAACATATATAAATTAAGTTTTGACAAAAAAACATTGTTTGCATTTACAAGTTCAACTACAGGCGAGTATTCAGTGGAAGAGGACTCATAGCATGGGCTCGAGATGATCCAAAGTCATCTCATAGATCTCCATCTTCGTCTAAGGGAGGGCCTTCTTCAAGCAAGGCCAAGAGAGGGATATATTTTGATGATTAGGAAATATATATGTCTTACATGACATTTTTGTATGCCTATGTGCATGACATTATATATACGCCTATATGGCATTTGCACTTGATGGTATATGACCTATGTGGGCATTTTATATTTATTATGCACATTAAAATACTATTTGGAACTCAAAAATTTTTGTATGACACCTTGCATTTCTGAGATTATTTTTCCATGAAATTAATATGATGTGCATTTAACAATATTTAAGACATTATGGATTATTTTTTCATTTATTGGTGATGTACATGTACTAGCATTTTCAATGTATAATATGCATCAAACTTTGGAAATCAATATTTATATAATGTATGTATATAAAGAGTTACCTAATCTGAGTAATTATTCATTCAATTTATCAATGTGTATATGTGTATTTACCTTACCTACGCTTCTTCTTGCTCATGGTATCTTTGTACTAGTTCCTATCTTATCATGCACCTACTACATTCTTCAATGCTTCTTAGTCTTCTCCCCTGTTAAAACACCTGAGCATACAATCATTAGGACCATCATTAAGACAATGTTTTTGCAACAAGCATGGATAGAAGGATCTAAGGATGCCCAAAAAGTCTTACAAGCTTCAATAGTTCAAAGAGAGTCATCACAATTTGATGCCTTTCATCTATTGATATTTTGAGAATGTCTCTCCAGATGCATTACTCCAATGCTTGAGAATGTCTCCAGATGCAATGACATTCTGATTCGAACACTCAATGATTCTTGATTGTCCAATCCTGTCCAATTCATGTTATTACCTCTAAATTTGTAGGCATTTCAAGTTATTTGGAAATCACATCACACCCTTCACTAGGCTTGATGACTACCCCTATCTTTTTAAGGTGTTTTTGAAAGCATCCATGGGTTTATCATAGCATAAATTATCAATGAATGGAAGGTCACTAAGCCATAGGCCAGCTGACTCCCATTCAGAACTAAACAAGAAATATTTACTAGGCGATTGATAACTCTCGTGTGTTCTTAGCCATTCCCCTGTCAAATTCATTCTTAAGCCAATCTAGTCATTGAACAAGAACTCTCGGATGAGGTATCTTGGAAGAACCTAGAGCTTTGGCCTCCGAAATGACACCTCCCCTAGCATTTACCTAGCCACCCCAACATGTTGTAAAATTTGGTTCGTTGCCAAGATCTTTCGTTTACAAAGTATTGCGTCAAACAAACTTACACTGACTCAAACTACAATATTTCAGATGTTTTCAAACAATAAGATAGCGAGAGAACCGAATGGAGATGGAGAAAAATGAGATATAATTTTGTAGAGGGTCCGACATCGGGGTGTCGGATGTAACAAGACATCTCTAGGTGCCACAGAGTCTGAGAAATCACCAATCGAAGATATAGTGTTTTTGGTCTCACACCTCTTAAGGGACTACACCGGATCGGGTATCCCAAAAGTACCTGGAGCTTTGGCCTCAAAGCGAAACCTACCCTAGTGTTTACACGGCCACCCCGATGTGTTGCGCGCAATTGGTTCAGCGCCAAGAGCTTCCATTTGTAAAGTATTGTCCGACATCCTTAGGACCGACTCAAACCTGCAAAGTATTTCATGTGTTTGTAAACAATAGGATAGCGAGAGAACCGAATGGATATGGAGAAAGCTGCGAGAGGATTTCGCGAGAGGGTCTTGAAATTTGACGAGATGTCTCTAGGTGTCATGGAGTTTGAGAAATCACATGTCAAAGATATAGCATTTTTTGGTCTCAGGGGTCTTGAGGGACTACGCCTAGACGAGGTAGTCCAGAAGTACCTGGAGCTTTGGCCTCCACAATGACACCTCCCCTAGCATTTACCTAGCCACCCCGACATATTGGTGCGGTCGTTTTGGTGCCAAGAGCTTCCATTTACAAAGTATTGCCTCGTGACCTTACATTGACTCAAACTACGGTGATTTCGCATGTTTGCAAAAACAATAGGACAACGAGAGAACCGAATGGCGATGGAGAAAACCAAGAGAGGATTTTGTAAAGGGTTCTAACATGAAGGTGTAATATTTGACAAGATGTCTCTAGGTGTCAGTGCCACGGAGTCTGAGAAATCACCTGTCGAAGATATAATGTTTTTTGGTGAATGACCTTGAACAAAAATTTGTTTTACAAAATCTTATATAACTTGAAAAAATGACCTAAATTTGACCTGAAATTTTGCATGAATAATTGTGACACCTTCCTCTATCATCTCCCAGAATTTCTAGAAAATAATAGGTCTACATTTTTCTATTCCATCTAATTTGCATGTTACAATAGTACATGCTAGAATAGTGCAAGGTTATCGATGCAATATTTTGCAAACGAAATCTCTTGGCACTGAACCGGTTGTGCCAACACATCGGGGTGGCTAGGTAAACACTAGGGAGGTGTCATTTTGGAGACCAAAGCTCCCAGTGCTTCCGGGCTACCTCGTTTAGGCGTAGTCCCTTAAGAGCCCTGAGACAAAAACACACTATATCTTTGACGGGTGATTACTCGGACTCCGTGGCACCTAAAAATGTCTCGTTAGATCCTACACCTCCACCTAAGGAACCTCTACGAAATTCTATGCCATTTTTATATCCTTTCGGTGTTCTTGTTGTCCTATTGTTTACAAATGCATGAAATAGTGTAGTTTAAGTCAATGTAAGGTTATCAGACACTATATTTTGTAAACGGTAGCTCGTGGGACCAAACCGTCTATGCCAACACATCTGGATGGCCTGGTGAATGCTATTGGAGGCCTCATTTTGGTTCCCTATGCTCCCTGTGCTTCCAGCTACCTTGGCTGGAGACATAGTCCCTTAAGAGCCCTAAGACCAAAAGATTGTATAACTTTGACGGGTGATTAATTAGACTCAGTGGCACCTAAAGATGTCCCATCAAATCCTACACCTCTACCTAGGGAACCTCTACAAAATCCTATCTGGTTTTTTCCATCTCCTTTTGGTGCTCTCGTTGTCCTATTGTTTTGCAAACACACAAAATAGTATAGTTTGAGGTAGTGTAAGGTGCATCGGATGTTATATTTTGCAAAAGGTAGCTCGTGGGACCAAACCGTCTACGCCAAAACTCATGGATGGCCTATTGAATGTTAGTGGAGGACTTGTTTCGGTTCCTTACACTCCTTGTGCTTCCAGGCTACCTCGTCTGGGTGTAGTCCCTTAAGAGCCATGAGACCAAAAGATCGTATAATTTTTACGAGTGATTACTCGGACTTCATGGCACTTAGTGATGTCCGTTAGATCCTACACCTCCACCTAAGGAACCTCTATAAAAATATATCTTAGTTTTTTCCATCTCCTTTCAGTACTCTCGTTGTCTTATTTTTTGCAAACGCGTGAAATAATGTAGTTTGAGTCAGTTTAAGGTTATCAGATGCTATATTTTACAAACGGTATCTCTAGGCACCAAACCAATCATGTGCCAACACATTGGGGTGGCCGGTTAAATACTAGGGGAGGTGTCATTTTGGAGGCCAAATCTCCGGTGCTTCCAGGATACCTTGTTCGGGCGTAGTCCCTTAAGAGCCATGGGACCAAAAATCACTATATCTTTGACGGGTGATTACTTGGACTCCGTGGAACCTATAAATGTCCCTTCACATCCTACACCTCCACCTAGGAACCTCTATAAAATCATATGCCAGATTTTTCCATCTCCTTTTGGTGTTCTCATTGTCCTATTATTTGCAAACGCGTGAAATAGTGTAGTTTAAATCAGTGTAAGGCTATTAAACGCTATATTTTGTAAACAATAGCTTGTGGGACCAAACCATCTATGCCAACACATCCAGATGGCATGGTAAATGCTAGTGGAGGCCTCGTTTTAGCTCCATATGCTCCCCATGCTTAGGGCTACCTCGTCGAGCATAGTCCCTTACGAGCCCGGCACCAAAAAACCGTATAACTTCGATGGGTGATTACTCGAACTCCATGGCACCTAGAGATGTGATGTCAGATCATACACCTCCACATAGGGAAACTCTAAGAAATCCTATGTTGTTTTCTTCCATCTCCTTTCGGTTCTCTTGTTGTCCTATTGTTTACAAACATGTGAAATAGTGTAGTTTGAGTCAGTATAAGGTTGTCAGACGCTATATTTTGCAAACGGTAGCTCGTGGGACCAAACCATCTACACCAACACATCTGGATGGCTTGGTGAATGCTAGTGGAGGCCTCATTTCAGTTCCCTACACTCCCGTGCTTCCGGGCTACCTCGTCCAGAGCATAGTCCCTTAAGAGCCCTAAGACCAAAAAATCGTATAACTTCGATGGGTGATTACTCAGACTTCGTGGAACCTAGAGATGTCTCGTTAGATCCTACACCTCCACCTAGATAACCTCTATGAAATCCTATGTCCAGTTTTGTCCATCTTCTTTTGGTGCTCTCATTGTTCTATTGATTGTAAATGCACGAAATAGTTAGTTTGAGTCAGTGTAAGGTTGTCAAACGCTATATTTTACAAACGGTAGCTCGTGGGACCGAGCGATCTGCGCCATATGTCCGGATGACCTGGTGAGCACTAGTGGAGGCCTCATTTTGGTTCCCTACACTCCTCATGCTTAAGGATACCTCATTCGAGCATAGTCCCTTAAGAGCCTTGAGACCAAAAACCGTATAACTTTGACGTGTGATTACTTGGACTCCGTGGCACCTAGAGATGTCCTGTCAGATCCTACACCTCCACCTAGGGAACCTCTACGAAAACCTATACCGAGTTTTTACATCTCCTTTCGATGCTCACATTGTCTTATTGATTGCAAAACACCTGAAATAGTGTAGTTTGAGTCAGTGTAAGGTTGTCAGATGCTATATTTTGCAAACGGTAGCTCATAGGACCGAACCATCTACGCCAACATGTCTAGATTGCCTAGTGAATACTAGTAGAGGACCTAGGTGACATTACTCCAATGTTTGAGAATGTTTCTCCAAATGCATTACTCTAATGTTTGAGAATGTTTCTCTAAATGCAACGACATTATTATTCAGACACTCGATGACCTCTAAATCTGTATGTATTTCAAGTTGTTTGGAAATCACATCACACTCTTCTCTAGCCTTGATTATTTCCCCTATCTTTTTAAGGCACATTTGAAAGCATCCATGGGAAATCACATCACACCCTTCTCTAGCCTTGATGACTACCCCTATCTTTTTTAAGGTGCTTTTGAAAGCATCCATGGGCATAGTCCCTTAAGATCCCTGAGACCAAAAAAGGATATAACTTCACCGAGTAATATATCGGACTCGTGGCACTTGGAGGGTCTCGTGAGATTCTAAATCTTCAAGCGTTGGTACCCTCTATGAAAGCACATCTCTATTTTATCCATCACCATTCACTCCTCTCGTTGTCCTATTGTATGCAAAAGCACCGAATAGTCGGATCTGAGTCGGTAAGGTTATCTATTTCCAATCACGTGAATAATATGGGGGTTCATACAATATAGGTGGTGAAATAAGAATTTTAATAAGATATTTTTACAATATAGGTGGTGAAATGATAATTTTTGTTTGTTGTTCCTTTTTAATATTTAATTTCTTTTAGCTTCAATTGGCTTCAAGAATAATAAATTCTCTACTGACGGTGCCAACAATGTGAAGGTTAAATCTTTTTTGGCACCACTAACCTACATAAACATGTTAGTAAGCAATTAAATAGAATTTTAAATCATACAAAATTTAAACAAAATCATTAAAGTAAATATTCAAATTAAATTCATGAAGAACATACCTTTGCAAATTCAATCCAATGAACCGCAAGGATCAACTCTACTCTTGACAAAGTAGCAAGAATTGCTTCATGATCTGATTCACGAACCTTCCACATATTCTTGTTTAATGTCCTACCTCAATATTTGATCAATTTAATATTTGTTGCAAGAACCAAATGTGAATAGTGAAGTATCTTTTGATGTACTTCATAGTCTTCAAAATGACCAAGTGTTTGATTTTTTGATAGGATATCGTCGAAGCCAAGTTCAGTGACTACCACTGACCCAGTGGGATACTCAAGTTCTTCACCATCAATGATTGTGAAAGTCATTTTTCCCCCTCTACACAACGAGACAAGAAGTAGTTTGTTCCCTCTTCATTAAATTCTATCACAATAACTGTAAAAATTTACGCTACATCACAAAGTAAAACTCAAGTCAAATTTAAAATACATTAAGAGTTGACCATTTAATAATTTATAAATATAAAACATGGCATGTACATATATGTATGTACCTTGTTGTACTAAATCAGAGGCTTAGTCAAAGTCAGGTGATGTTGTCATTTGATCTGAAGACACTGTAAGTTGTAATGCTCGTGAAACTTGATGTGTGCTAAGTGGAATTAGAATTCTACAAGTCCATTCATCCATCCACTGTTGTGACTCACATTCATTCCACACAAAATCAATGCATGATATACAAAAACATGTCATGCACTTAGTATAAATAGTCCAAGCATTTGCATCTGAACTACGAAATGAGTGAGTATCACTTGATCCTGCAACTGTCATACAATCTTCAAAGCTTGTCAGATGTTGTTCCTCTATCAACCATAAATATCTACAAACCATTGATCTCTCTTGAGATTCATGGCCCATATTCTTGACACACCAATCAACAATATTTTTTGCATCTGTAAATTTATCACCATCCTTGAACTTTAACTCTTCTCTTGCAAGTGTTTTTTCACACATGCTCCTGCACCATCATGCTCTCCTTTTCCATGCCCTGCCTCAAGTAAAACTCCAAATATGCTATACATTTGTTTCTTTGTGCATCCTACTTAGCCAATAAAACATCCGTGCATTCTTGAATTGTGATGTGCAGTTGTCGACCAAATGTAATGTTGATTGAAACTAATGTTCCTCTCATTCAAGTTCACATAAAACACTTGGAAATGCCCTTGCACGTATCTTGTAGAGAGTGTGTCCGATCATCACTAATGTAGAAATGATACTCTCTTAATATTTTTCAATCTTTCTCAGTGCTTTTGGAGAGTGCATGAATGTTATATGCATGAAAATAACAACTTGCATTGAGTTATAATATTGAGACTGAACCTCCATTTATGGCTGCAATGTGTAATTCTCTACGAAGTCAACTACTAAAACAATAGTACCAAGTGGGAATGTGTCCTTGCTTAAATTTAATTTTTCATCCAACCATCGAGCTCTATGTGTGTGCCTTGCATACTCATAAACAATTTCCTCTATGAAATTGAACATATATTTTGATACAGGTAATTGTTTTGTAACAAGCTCACACCTCTTAGATTATTTTTCATATTTTAATTGATATGCCACCGATTTATATTTGTTGAAACCAACCATTTCTTTTCCTATTGAATCTGTACTCTCCTCATGGATACAAATTTTTAGATTTGGCAAGCCTGTTTAGATGTGGAGCTCAATTACTTGATTTAGCATGTTATATCAACTTGTTGGAAAACACAGTAACTAACATTAGTTATGAAGGGACAGACATTAGTCACGTATGACCGGAATTGGTTAGGCAAGTAGGAATTGGTATCAGTTAGGGATAACTGACTTCGGTTACTTGTGCGTGAGTGTTTTATTTAACTCACATGAATTAGATATAATTGTAGTATTAAAGTAGATATATTGATTGTAATTGCATGACTAAGTGCCCTAAGTTTGTATAAGGTATTTATAAGCTAGGAAGCTAGGGTTAGAAGTAAGGATTGATGATTATTGTGAAATAATTGTGTGAGAGAGAATTCTTGGAGAAGAAGGAGAAGCTTGAGAGAAAGAAAGTATTGTACATCGTGAGAGGTGTGGAAGATTGTAAATCTTCAGTGTATATCTTTTGAAATCTTTAGATAATAGATTGGATTGTTTCTTAGTGGATGTATCCCACACTAGGTGAACCACATTAAATCTGATGTTGATTTATATCTCTTGTTTTGTATATTTCTTTTGGTAGAATATTCGCTTTTATTGCATATATGCTTAGATCTTATATATTATCTATACAACCTTGTACTAACCCCAACAACCTGGTATCGAGCTTTGTTTGAGGGTTTTATGTGTTGACAAATTAACTCACAGAGGATTTTCTGATTGAGTGGGAGCTACGGCGATGGTAGAAGAAAATAAATACAAGGTAGAGAAGTTTGACTGAAATTATCAATTATGGAAGATGTAGATTGAGGATTATCTCGTATCAAAGAGATCTGTACTTACCATTGGATGAAAAGTCTAGACCTACAAAGATGGTGATGAAGAATGGAAGATTCTTTGAGAAAGGCTTTAGGATTTATAATATTGAGCATGGCAACATCTGTGGCTTCTAATATTACATAAGCAACATCTATAGTAGAGTTAATGAAATCTCTTGCTAATTTATATGAAAAATCTAGTGCTTCAAATAAAGTTTATTTGATGAAGAAACTATTTAGTTCTAAGGTGCATGAAGGTGGATCTGCATCTAGTCATTTGAATGATTTTCGATCTATTATTAATCAATTAAAATTGGTCGATATTCCATTTGATGATGAAGTGAAATCACTCTTATTCTTATGTTCTTTTCCTGATAGTTGGGATAACTTGGTAATGGTTGTTAGTAATACAACATCTTTTAATAATATTTTGAAGTTTGATGATGTGGTTAGTATAATCTTGAATGAAGAAATTCGCAAGAAAAATTATAGAGGAATCATCATCTGGGAATGCTTTGAATGTAGAAAGCAGAGGCGGGCGAAGGAGAGATCCAAGACTAAGATTAATGGGAAATCAAATTCAAGGAATGGAAGATATAAATCCAGATGTAAAGGAATTACCTCTTGGAATTGTGGAAATAAAATACATGCAAAGAAAGATTGTTAGCCAAAGGATAAAAAGAACCAACACCCAAACAAAGGTAAAGAGGAAAATATTGTAGCGAGAGGTAATGGAAGATTCTCTTATTTAGGAGCTTCTTTCCATGTAACCCCTAATAAGATTTATTTCAGAAATTATGTTTAGGGTAATTTTGGGCATGTTTATTTGGGTGATGATGAACCTTACAGATACATGGTAAAGGGAAGTTCATCTAAAATTACAGAATGGAAATACATGGGTATTGAAAGATGTGAGGCATGTGCCAAGCCTCAAGAGGAATATTATTTTTGTAGGGCAACTAGGTGAAGCTAGTTGCATGGTTACATTCACAACAGACTCTTGGAAAGTCACCAAAGGTGCCTTTGTTGTGGCAAGAGGTAAGAAGGTAGGAACATTATATTTATCTACATGTGTTATTGATTCTTTTTCTGTGCTATCTACTTCAGATTCATATGCATGCATGTGGCATAATCGGTTGGGCCATATGATTAAAAAAGGAATGCAAATCTTAAAGGCTAAGGGTAAGTTATCATATTTGAAAGATTTAGATCTTGATTTCTGTGAGCATTGTGTCTTTGGAAATCAAAAGAGAGTGAGATTTTTCAAAGTTGGGGAAACTAAGAAGGAGTAGGAATTGAAGCTTGTACACTTAGATGTGTGGGGACCGGCCTGGTGGCTTCTCATGGAGGATCCCAGTATTATGTTACTTTCATTAATGTTGCTACAAGAAAGGTATGTGTTTATTGTATTAAACATAAATATGATATTTTTGAGACTTTTAAAATATGGAAAGCTCTTGTTAAGAATGAATCAAATTCAAAGTTAAAGTGCCTTAGATCTGACAATGGTGGTGAGTATTATAGCAAGGATTTCAATAACTATTGTTTTGTGAATGGAATACGTAGAGAAAGGACGGCTCCAAGAACACCACAAGAGAATGGTGTTGTAGAAAGAATGAATAAGATAATCATAGAACGTGCTAGAAGTATGAGGATACATGTTGGATTTTCCTTGTAGTTTTGGGTAGAAGCGATTGATACGGCGGTTTATTTGATTAAGCTGTGGGCTTTCAAGTTCACTAGATGGAGGAATACCGAGAGGAAGCTTGGGCCGAAAAAGAGGTATATCTTTCTTTTCTTAAAGTTTTTGGTTCGAAGATTTTGTACATATTGATAAGGAAAATAGGAAATTTTTTGACGTAAAATACAAGAGATGCACTTTCATTGGTTATGGATCTGGTGATTTCGGATTCCATTTTTGGGATTTAGATAATTCTAAAATTATTAGGAGTCGTGACATTGAATGGAATGAAAAGAGAATGTACAGAGGATCAAATTTTGGTACCCAATGATGAACTAGTTGAGAAGTTTATGAATGAAAATGAACTCTTGGATTTAAAACTCATACCTATAGGGTTACTGTTTATGAATAGGTGTCGATTGACCCCGACCAAAGGCGTGGTCGGCTAAACCGATATTGGTTACAGAAGAGCCAAACCGACATCGATTAGCACAACCAGCGTAAGTTCTGGTGACCGACGCGTCGGTCATTATTAGAATTGGAAACAAATGTCCAAGAGGTCCAGAATGAGCCTCTGATACCCCAAACTTCTATGAGAAGGTCATAAAGGGTAAGTAAACCTCCAAAAAAAAATTACACCTTATCTATCTTATTTATTATTGACTGATAATGGTGAACTAGAAAGTTTTTAAGAAGCAATGCAGGTTAAGACCCACATTCAGTGGGAGCATGACATGGATGAGGAGATGGAATCCTTAGAATAAAACTAGACTTGGGATTTGGTTAAGTTTCTAGCAGGTAAGAGGATATTGAGAAACAAATGGGTTTACAGGATCAAGGAAGAAGAGGGTGGACGAGAAAAGGTACAAGGCAAGGCTTGTAGTAAAAGTATTTGCTCAGAAAGTAGGTATTGACTTTGGAGAAATATTTTCTCATGTTGTTAAAATGACTTCCATAACGTCACTTGTATTTGAGTATAGTTGTAGTAGATGATTTGCATTTAGAGAAACTAGATGTGAAGACGGCTTTCCTTTATAGTGATATGGATGAAGAGATTTATATGTAGCGATCGCTTGGGTATGAAGTCAAGGGTAAGGGGAAATTAGTGCGTAGGTTAAAAAAGATCATATATGTGCTCAAGAAAGCTCCAAGGAAATGGTACATGAGGTTTGATAGTTTCATGCATGAGCATGATTACTTGAGATGTGAATCGATCACTTTGTGTTTATTTCTTGAAGCTTGAAAATGGGAGCTATATTATTTTGTTACTATATGTGGATGATATGGTTATCACGGGATCTAGTATGCAGGACATTGGTAAGCTTAAGGGAAAGCTAGCTCACACATTTCTATGAAGGATTTAGGAGCTGCAAAATAATCCTTGGCATACAAATACAGAGACAGGAAGAACAAGAAATTGTATTTGTCTCGGGAGGATTATTTCTATAAGGTGTTAGAAAGGTTTAAAATTCAGAATTCAAAACTTGTAAGTACACCTATGATTAGACACTTCAAATTGAGCAAAGATCAGTGTCCTTCATCACATGAGGAGTTCAAATACATGACACAAGTACTATATGCTTCAACAGTTGGGAGTCTCATGTATGTTATGGTTTGTACTGCACCGGACATTCGCATAAGTAGTGGGAGTTGTGAGTAGATTTGTGGCCAATCTAGGTAAAGAGCATTGGAAAGTAGTCCAATGGATATTGTGTTCATGAATAAATTAGATATGCTATGGAAATGAAGCTAAAACATATAACCTCAAAGCATGACTCTAATCTACACTAAACCATCATGATAAGAGATAAACAAGACTAACATATATCATTGTATGAACTAGATTAACTCTAAAATAACATGATAAAGCTACTCTCTACTCTTTAGATCACTAATTAAACATTAAACCTAAGAAGATCAACTTAGTAATCAAAGGCAAAGCAATTAGTTGTTTATGGTTCTCATGCTTTCAAGAATGAAGTCTCACCATTAATGGCTTCAAGGCCAATGGTTCTCTCCATATTACTTAAACTTGGATTATGGATGCAAATGGAAGATATTAGCTCAACAATGGAGGAAGGTAAGCTTTAGATCAAATTTCTAATTAGCTTAAAGCTAATACAAATGAGATCCAAGCTTTCTTAGGCTTGTTTTGGTTTTGTGTTATGTAAAGTTGTAAGTTTGAATGGGTAGGCTTAGCCTTGTATTTATAGTTTTCCACTTGGGAGAGATTGGAATTTGGGTGCATGTGGGACTAAATTCTAAGAAGGATTAGGTTAGTTAACCTTGGTTTAGGCTAGTTAACTAGGGTTTAGGCTAGTTAAGTTTGATTAGCGAGTGATTAGAGACTCATTGAGAGTTGGGAGGAGTCTGCTTAATCAATTATGACTGATATATAGCCTAGGAAGCCAATAGAAGTGGTTCAAAGAGAACTAGGGAGGTTCTGAATGGTCGAAAGGAAGAATGTTTAGATAATAAGAGAGATATTAGCCCAATTAGCTTATTATAGGAGGAATATGACCGAAAGAGGGTCATGAATGGGCATCCGAGAATGGAGTGAAGAATGGGGAATTAATGAAGTGTCATTAATTGGTTGAATTGGAGGAAATGCTAAGTGTAAGCATATTTTAGGTGTCTACATTTGCCCCTCTTTGGGGTGGCGTAAGTGACGTCACTTCAAAGAAAGTAGACAAGCATAAACAAGTAAAATTTTGAAGGGATAGAAGAAAAATGAGTAGAATGAAGGATGCCCCTCGATTGTTGATGGGGTGATGGAAGAACTCGATTGACAATCGAAAAGATGACAAAAAGAGAACAGAAGAAAGAATAGTGTGAAGAAGAAGAAAAAGGGATATAGAAGAAAAGGAGAATGAGGAAGGGGGAATGAGCCAACATCCATCCAATGCCTTTTAAACAACTTTATTTTTCATCATATTGCTAGTGATCTTCATCATCGGTCCTTATTAAAAAGAATGAAAAAAAGTGTAGTATGACATGAAAATTCATATACGAACAAATGTCCATTTCTAAAAACACCAACCATATGCAACATACAAAATGTAATGCAATATGAGAAAGTAAAAGATTCCTAAATCCATGCAACATACATAATGCAATGCAATACGAGAAAGTAAACAAGCTAACCTAACAGAGAAACACAATGTAATGTTTTTGTTATCGAGATTGCCGACTGTGTGAATTAATGACAAGGGTTGACGATGGTGCCCCAAGCAAGGATAATAACGGAGGACACTACGATCATGATGAAAAAGTAATGTGCACTACGAAACAGTACCAGCAACTCGTTGTGCCCCAGAGTACAAATGAAGTAAGCAACTTAGCTTTTGTTGATGGAGGTAGATCAAGATGATCCACGAGTCGTACACATGAACATGTGAGAACCAAAGAGTGACATTTTGTAGGATGATTTATATTGTTTTTTTATGTTTCTTGAAACATATTTGAATGTTTTTTATTTTTCTAACATATTTGAATGTTTTTTATTTTTCTAACATATTTGAATGTTTTTGTGATTTTAAAAGTTTTCTGAAACTATGTACAGGAAGACAAAGAAGTGTGGATTCCCCTAGTGATAGATGGGATGTACAAGGGCAGAATGCCACATGCATGCGCAAGAAAGTGAATATGCATTCAAATGCCCCAACAACGGAGGTGGGAGTATTCAAAGGAAAACTCTTCGTGCGCATAGAAGTGGGAACCAAGGCCATTATGGATAGGTTCAATGTGATGATGAACGTAAACTAATGAAGTCTTGAGAAAAAGCAAGGATGCCCCCAACGTAAGTTGGCCTAAAAGCACATGATAGAAAGGAAGGAGCAAGATTTTTTTTGTGAAAGGGGACAAAGGTGTCTGCAAACATGGAAAAAGGCAATACCATACACATGGATGTTCTGAACGAAGTAGAAGAACAATGAATGTTATGAATGTAGCTTAGAAGCCTTGTGACGAAAAATTGATTAGCTTAAGGCACAAATTGTGAGATGAGATATGGACTAAAGCAAGAGTTTGAAAAAGGTCCAAAAAAGACACTTGGTAACATACTAATCCTATTTTCTCATAGATATCCAATGTGTGCACGTGGAAATTAATTACCTCTTGAAGGGAAGATTTAATAGACAACAAGTGAAGACACCCTATCCAATGTGTAGGAATGATTGATTTTGAAAGTTGATTTTGTGAATGGATGGTGGAAGGATAGCCGTACATTGCTCCACTGCCAACCAGGCATCCATAGCCCTAACGGAGATGTATTTGATTCTAATCGCAACATTTCTCTACTACTAGTTAGGCATCCATAGCCCTAATAGAGATTATTGGAAATACCCCAAGAGAGAGTTATATATCAATTTGCTTTTGCTTTTAGCTTTTAGCTTTTGATTGATTGATTTTTTTCTTTTGCTTTCGAAAAATTATTTTAGCTCTCTTATTTGACAAGGGGTTAAGAACCACAGATGGCTTGATGGAAGGAAATGGAAGTGATTGTGATGAAGACATTGGCTAGTGTCAACAAATATGTCCAAAAGTTCTTCGCAACAAGTTTATTAGATGTTGAATGTGATAGGATCTCTAAGAGGTCAGTCATTCTTTAATTTACCAAGGTGATAAAAGACCAAGGTCAAACATATATCATAGAGATAAATGAAGCAAAATGCGTGTGAAAAGGCTAACCACAATATCATCGAAGGGATGAAAAAGGCGGGAAGACTTTTAGAAGAAATAACAAGGAATGGAAGAAAGAAACATCCATGTGTACACAATATCTTCTTATGCGTAATGTTTAATCTTTGTACCTTTGATTTTGTTTTATGTTTTATCATGTTTTTGTATTTTTGAATTATTTTTTTATTTTTAGATTTTTATAGTTTTTAGAAAGTTGGGACTAACAAAGTCACTCGACATGATAAGATCTAACAATAATGTTTGTGACTTACTTGATAAGCAAGATTAAGCGTGTTTGTTTATCAAGAGTCATGTTATCTCCAATCTCAATGATCGTGATGAGCTCATACTCAACAAATGACTGCAATTTATCTTGAAACATGGTTTTCATATGTGTGAGATTGAATTCCCCATCCAGAGGTTTATGCATTTTGTGTCATACTTGATGGTTACGTTGATGTGTGTTCTTCAATCGCGCTTCATTTTTAACCTTAAGATCATTAGAAGTGTTGGGAACTTTGGAGCTCTTGGAAGTTTTGACTTGAGCTTGATTAAGAAATTGTTTGGGTTTTTTATAAGTTGACGCGTGACTTGTCTGATCCGAGAAGTGGGAGAAGAACATGGACATTTAGAATGATATGATGGATGAAGAGAATACGGTCCAAGGATTGAAGAGGATGGACTACCTAGAGGTGAGCCATGGCTAGAAGATGAGGAAGGGCTACTAGGATGTGGCCCTAAGATGGAAGAAATTGGGCTACAAGGACATGGCCCAAGAATAGAATATGATGAGCTACCCAGAGGTTTCCCATAGATGGAAGAGGATGAAGGGCTACTAGGACATGGCCCAAGAATAGAAGGTAATGAGCTACCCCAAGGTGACCCATATATGAAAGATAATGGAGGGATACTAGGACGTGGCCCTAGAATGGAAGAAGATAACGAGGGAATACTAGGGGGTGACCCAAGTACAAACGAGGAGGGACTACTCGAGAGGTGTCCCATAGATAGAAGAGGATGAAGGGATACTAGGATGTGGCCCAAGAATAGAAGGTAATGGGCTACCAGGAGGTGACCCACAAGTAGAAAATGGAGGGCTACTTGAGGGTGGCTCCAGGATAGAAGAAGATGATGGGCTACTCAACAGTGACCCAAGGAGAGATTTTGATTGAGGAATGATGATAGATAAGGAATGATTGGGTAACGAGAAGATATGCCATGGATTAATGCTAGACCCTAACATTTCATCATGCTCAAAGGAAGGTGAAGATGGAACAAAAGAAGAATCAAGTTCCATGACTTTAGGCTCTTCCTCTATGTTATGACAAAAGGGATCAATTTCTTCACTCCAATACGCAAGCGTATCAAGTTCAAGAAATAACCCTTGTTTGTAATCCTCTAGAGGGATATCATCGTGTAGTTTGATTGTTCCTTCATTATGAGAGAAATCAATCAGTAGAGGTTGTTGTTCTTTGACCATAGGAGGTTGACTAGAAGAAACAATTTCAATAAGTATGGAAGTTTTAGAAGATGGGTGATGATGTAGACGAGGGAAGGTTTGCCCTTATCACTCCCACGAAGAGTTTTGATAGTGCTTCAAAAAGATATATTAGCACATGGATTATTATTATTTTGGTTCAACGTGGTCAGATATTGATATTTAGAAGATGGATGAGGAAATGGTACGATATGATTGAAAGGGCTCAAGGGCGAAGAGGGATTGAAGTTGGACTGATAGTAAAAGACAAATCAAGAGAGGAAGTAGGCCTAGAGGCAAGCGTCTCATGAATGGATGATTTGGATTTGGACCTAGGTCATTTTTCTAGAAGATGATGTAATGTAGGTTAGAAAGTAGGATAACATAGCCATCTATTAAGTTACAACATAGGAGTCGAATTGGATGATTTACTAGAGGGAATATAAGTCATGGAACTCTTCGAGGGAGGAAGGGGTCATCGAGGTGGTGATGATAAATGAGGTCCTGCGAAGAAAGGGAGGACCGCAACTCAAAAGCGAATCATATGTTCAATTGACGAAACTTAGAGTTGCATAAGTCTTGAGGACAAAGACATCGTTGAGGTGACTTGGAATAAAGGTCCTACAAAGGAAGGGAGGACCACAACTCAAAAACCAAATTAGATGTTTGGTCGATGGAACTTGGAGTCACACAAGTCTTCCAAGGAGGAAGACATCATTGAGGTGATTTGGAATAAAGGTCCTACGAAGGAAGGGAGGACCGTGATTTAGGATTCGATCTAGGGGTGTGCAAACAATAGTTGGGATTTGAATCTTCATAAGAAGAGTGGGAATCCGAACAATAGTTTGGATCTGAACCAGAATAAGAGTGGGAGGAACCTGAATAATAATTTGGATCAGAAGTGTCCAAACCATACCACTTACTATGAGCTAAAGGTGGGGAACAGGGTACCTGTATGGTCCATCTAGCTCGAAGAATCAAACGAGGCTTAATCATAATGGGAATCTTTTGATGTGAATTCCTAAACCTAGGTTTTGTATTGTTGTAAGTGTGAGGAACCATGTGATAGCTAGTCATTTTTGGCATCATTTAGGTATGCCAAATGTGTTCATGAATAAATTAGATATGCTATGGAAATGAAGCTAAAACATATAACCTCAAAGCATGACTCTAATCTACACTAAACCATCATGATAAGAGATAAACAAGACTAACATCTATCATTATATGAACTAGATTAACTCTAAACTAACATGATAAAGTTACTCTCTACTCTTTAGATCACTAATTAAACATTAAACCTAAGAAGATCAACTTAGCAATCAAAGGTGTGATTAGTTGTTTATGGTTCTCAAGCTTTCAAGAATGGAGTCTCACCATTAATGGCTTCAAGGCCAATGGTTCTCTCCATATTACTTAAACTTGGATTATGGATGAAAATGGAGGCTATTAGCTCAAGATCAATGGAGGGAGTAAGTTTAAGATCAAATGTCTAGACCTAGATAGTGTGATCAAACTTCTTCAAAGTGAATAATGCTCCGTGTCAATTTAAGTAGCATAACAAAAATCAACTAGAAATTTCATAAGTATGGAGATGTTTGTGTGATTTTGCAAAGAAGGTCTAAGGAAAATAGACATTGTGATGATGCAATCTTGATGAGATCGAAAAGGATTGTCCTAGAAAACAAGTTTTCCAGATGAATAATCATAAGGAACAATCATGCAAGTGTGAAACACAAATCCAATCAAAAAGGAAATACTCCCTATGTAAAATGTGTGTGCAAAATGATAGTTCGATGCAAAGATGATCAACACAATGTCAATACTTACATCAAGCTCGAAATGAACAAGGTGTAAATATTAAAAAAGGGTAAATATGATTCCCACTTAAAGGATACTATGACTAGTTTAGAGACAAGTAAGGCCTAAACATCAAAGGGAGAGGATTACAAACATATGCTACGTAACCACACCAATTGGACATGTCTATCAAGCTTCATGGAGAAGCGAGATATTAGTGTCAAATTGGTACTGCAATGATGCAAAATAAAGTAAGCGACACCCGTCAATATTTGGAGCAATGTTTGAATTTAAACCAAGTCAATGTATACTAAGGATGTGCTAAAATGTGTGCAACGTAATGCCACAATGCAGATACTTAGATCATGTTTACGAAAAACAAGACGTAAGTATCTTAATTTTGTCGAGGTAATGAGAGCAAGGTAACACGTTAAAGGGGATCAAATGATGACTCGATCCTAACTATGATGATGATCTTGAAATCAAGATCAAGTGGCCATCAAATATATGAGAACGTACTTGCACACTTTAGTCATTTAACAACCTAGCCGCAAACATGGATGGGTGTAAACGGACAAAAAAGTGGTGAATACCATCTTTGATAAGACTCGTGAGGTATGCTTCCTTCTCACCCCGAAAATGGGCAGCGAGAATGCAAGGGTATAAATTAAAAGATGAAATAAACTAAGCACCACTTGGGCAGAGTTTCACCTCATCCGAAGGTGAGAATGAAACCGAGCTAAGTGAGACATCGTTTAATTTCGTGATGAAAGGAACTTAGTTCTAACTTACGTGGGCTCTTTTCCTTGTTCGAAAAACAAGGTTCAAACTCAAGTAATTCGTCACTTCGTGATGGCTTGACATGACAACGGACTAGCAAAGTGGGCTCCAAGACAAAATGGCTTCCCTAATAAGATCTCTCAACTAGGTGTCACAAGTTGTCTAAGAGCGAGCTCGATTTACCCAAAGAGTCGCAATGACTAATTTGGGAGTATCTCGGCTTTACTTTACCCCCTTCTGATACAATGAGCAACTAGTGCGTTCAGTTGTACCATCACTGGGGTCGCGATATGGATAACTTTGACTCTAACTCACAATGCAAAACTAGTCAAGTGGGTAAGCGGAGCGCTTCCTATTTCATCCACGAGGTTACTCAGTGGTGGATTACTTTAGGGTTCTGGAACCACCCCATTGTTGTAGCTTAAGGTGTTATGCCAAAGGGGTTATGTTCGTTGAGCGAGATAGGGACGTACCCTTTTTGAAACCTGCAATACAGTGTGAAGTGAAATGGTGTGTTTTTTATCTTACTTAACTT